>CM030358.1:81564344-81659817 GCA_017893485.1 Hemerocallis citrina | reverse complement strand
AACACAAGTCTTTTCGAAGTTTACTTTCAGTCCTGCCCAAGCTTCAACACACATCAATACCACGCTAATAGCCATGATCTCTTCCCCCTTTGCCTCCCCTAAAATTATAGTATCGTCCGCGTACTGAATGATCGCTACGGCTTCTGTAATCCCCTTGACTCGAACTCCTTTGATAATACGTGCCTCTGTTCCTCTTCTGATCAATTCCGCTATGTCGTCGACCACCAATGCGAAGATTAATGATAAGATCGGATCTCCCTGCCACAAGCCTCTTCGGCATCTTATTTCCTTTCCTGCTTTCCCATTAAAATGCACGAACGATTTCCCACCCCTAACACACTTCATAATCCATGCTCTCCATCTATCTCCAAAACCTTTAAGCTTTAGAGCCTCGTCCACATAATCTCATTCCACCGAATTGTATGCCTTTTCAAAATCTAGTTTGAGAAGAAATCCGTCTGTGTTGTACTGATTACCTTTGAAGACAATCTCATGAGCATAGGCGATGTTGTCCATTATATCTATCCTTTTAATGAATCCACTCTGTGACGTGGCTAGTACGTCATTAAGATGAGGACCCAATCTAGAGGCCAAAACCTTGGTGATAATCTTAAAGGACCCGTTGATAAGGCTAATCGGTCTGAAGTCTCCATATTTCCTAGACTCCGACTTCTTAGGAATTAATATGACATTTGCGTAGTTTAGCCGGTCTAAATCTATCGATAGGTTGTGAAAATCTTCGAAAATATTCATAAGATCCCCTTTGATAATGCTCCAATACCGAGTGTAGAAGAAAATGGGAAATTCGTCTGGTCCCAGAGCTTTGTCTTGCCCCAGATTTTTTGATAGACTGTAGCACTTCTTCTTCCAAGAAAGGACCCTCTATTCCCTCGCTACCGTCTATTCTTGGTTCCTCCCAAAAATTTGGGCATAGTGTACATCTATGACTGCTATCCCATCCCAACAGCTCTTTGAATTTGCCGTCTAGATGTCTTCTGATCTCCTCCCCATCTTCGGTCCAATTGGATTCCACCTCCATCCCTGCAATGTTGTTCTGTTTCCTTCTTCCATTAGCGACCTTATGGAAGAACTTTGTATTTGCATCCCTCTCTTTGAGCCATTAGATTCTGGATCGTTGCCTCCAGTATTGCTCCTCCATCTCAGCAATCTGATGAGATTTGAATCTGCAATTTGCTAGTTCTTCTATCTCCTCTACATTTAAATCTCTACCTTCTTCCGTCTCTTCTAATTCCATAATTCTTTCCCTAATAGCATCTCCCTTCCTTTTGATGTCCCCAAACTCCTGTCTAGCCCAGTCTTTGAGTCTTCTTCTTAATCTCATAATCTTCGAAATCCATTTGCCCACTGCACTGACAGATTCTATATCCGCGCTCTAAGGTACTGTTCTTTTTTTTGCCTCTTATAAGAGGTTACCTCTTATAAGAGATTTACAATAAGAGCCTCTTGTAAGAGCCTCTTTTTGAGGTGTTCTTTTTATATAAAAATAACCTCTTATAAGGACCTCTTATAAGAGATTTCTGTTCTTTTTTTACCTCTTACAAGAGCCTATATTACTTCAAAGTCTATATTACCCCTAAAGTATAAAAATAGTGAAATGAACAAGTATAACAATGTACTTACATAGAGGCACACTCATAATACTCTCTTAATTTGAGCTCCTCCTGTGTTCGCTTTACTTCGCCTTCTATATATTTTTTCATTTTTATTATTATTATATATAGACTTTGAGTTGAGCTATATTAGTAATATAGACTTTTTGAGATTGACATCGATGAGTAATATAAGAGATCCCAAACTATTAATTATTGATATAAGTTATCAGTTATGAAGAGATCCAAGTACTGGAACTGAAAATATAAGAGCACAACAACGATTGAGAAACAAGGAAACTCTTTAAGTTTTCAAGAATGTATACTCAATCCTGTCAAAAATTAGCTTCATGATATCATATATTTTTGGTTTACATTGTTCAAGTGCAAAACACAAGTCCAAAATATAGCTCAACTCAATGACATCGATGAGTAATATATAATAAAAATGAAAAAATATAGACTTTTTGAGATTGACATCGATGAGTAATATAGACTTTTTGAGATTGAAATTAGTAATAATTATAATATAGACTTTGGGGGTAATATAGACTTTTTAAGTGATAAAAGACTTATAAAAATTTGAAAGAGGCTACTAGAAGCCATTTAGGCTTATAAGCAATTTTGGAAGAAATTGCTTATAAGAGGTAAAAAAAGAACACTAAAAAAACTCTTGTAAGAGGGGGACCACCTCTTACAAGAGGTAAATCTCTTATAAGAGGAGAAAAAGAACACTACCTAAGACTCCATGATAATGTTACGAGTTTCGTTGTGCATGACCCATGCCTTCTCCAAGCGGAAAGGTCTTGTATTACGCTTCTGCCTCTCACCGCTCTGTAGGGCCAATGGGGTGTGATCGGAGGTAAATCTCGCAATAGCTTTGACAGATGCAAAAGGGAAAATCTCCTCCCATTCCGTGGACACAAATACCCTACCTAGTCTTGCTAGAATCGGGCGTGACTGCATGTTGGACCACGTAAATCTTCTGTTGGTTGGGTTTAACTCCAGGAGCTCTAATTCATCTATAGTTCCGTTGAAGTTAATTCTGTCTCGACTACTAGCCCCTCTTCCCTTGTGCTCGTCCCGAAATCTAGTAATATTGAAATCGCCTCTAATCACCCATGGTCCCGCCCAACCGACTCTGATTGATTTAATTTATTCCCAAAATGCCTGTCGCTTCCTCGAATTGTATGGGCCATATACTGATGTTACTAAATGAACTCAGTTATCACTCCTCCGTCTAATTGTAATGGACACAGTGGATATGCCAATCGAATCTTCTATGATTTCGAATAAGGACGGATCGATCCCTATAGCAATACCTCCCGAATATCCTTCCGCTGATTTCCATCTCCATTGAAATCCCGGCAAGGATCTAATTTTCTTGAAATCTTCTCCTATGGGGATATCTAATCTAGTTGCTTGAAGCGCACAGATAGACGGATTGAATTTAGACACCGTGTTGTCTCTAGGAACTTTATCATATGTTTTTTCTAGATCTATGAATACCATATGTAGATATTTCTTATTCTTTCTAAATTTTTTCCATAAGTCTTCCTTGTATATCTCATTTATTTTTCTATATAGATACTAAAACTACGTGCATTGTATGTGCAAAATACTATTTATGCTCAGAAAGGCTAAATTGCATCACCTGGTCCGAAGACTCCGAAGAATCTAGTTGACAAAATAAAATTAAAATCTGTAAATACTGTCATAAGAAAGGGATATGCAAAACTACCGTCGTCAGTTTCGATGTGGCGCACAAAGCAGAACTTTCGGCCGAACCGACCCTCTCAGACTGGATGTCGCCAACGCGTACAATTAAAGCAAAGCATCGTAGTACAAACTTCTACCTGGCCCACGCATAATCTCCCAATAGCGCGCATCTGAAAGCACACCCCCTCCTTTTACTCCCATCCAGCGGCCCCAATAACCTCGTATATAAAAATCCTATACACTCTTTGTATAGGTTATTTTCCATTAATATTATACGGTTTAATGGATAAGTTAATTAAATTTCTATTCTCGACAACCAAATTTCCCAAAAAAGTCCAAACGTGGTTCCTTTCTTCTTCTTCTTCAATCTCCCTAACTCCCTCTCCATTCTCTGTCGCTTTCTCGCATTTCTTGTCGGGGTTTTGATCGGTCGCTCCGATTATGCTTCAGGGATTCGTCGACAATGTCCTCGCCGTCGCCAAAGAGTGAGCACCCTTTCTTTCCCCCATTTTTTTCGCTTTTTTTTGAATGATTTAATCACTTATATATTTTAATTTTATGGAAATTATTAGGGTTGAAATTGAAATTGATTAATACGAAATAAACATCAAATCTTGCTCCTTTTCGATTATGGGTCAATCAATTATTATAGGGCGTAGGATGGGATAAATTGTTGGCGATGTTTATTTATTTATAATTTTGTTAATTTTGGGTTGGTTTATTTACAATGGAGTAGCTTTTTTAATTTTTATATAGAATATATATGTTAGCTTGTTTTGATAATTATTATGAGGATGTGGAAGGGATGATGAAGTTGAGGAGAATAGCAATTGAAGAAATAGAGAAGTGGCCTGGAAATTTGCGGGGATGGTTCATATTATTGACATTCTTATTGAAAAGGGTGCACCTTGTATAATAAGTTTTGCCGTAGGAAGTGAAAGTATTCGATGGTCCGGCTCGATGTACCAGTTTGAGACTTGACTTACGTATAATGAGTGTATGTTTGAAGCAAGCTTCTTGGAATGTGTATTTTAAATTAGTATTTTTACAATGTAAGAAGTGTGTCGAGTCGAGGAGAAATGGTAAGAAATTATTATTGTTTATAAGAAATGAGAACGGGAGAGCTGGTACAGATGAGACTTGCGAATAGGAGAAACCTTGCATTATCATTATTATTGAGAATTTTGGTAGGGTTGGGTAAATTTTGGGAATGGTTACTGGAGGTGAGAATGATAAAGAAGATAGTCATCTATTGAAGCATATTTTGGTGTCACTAATGTTTCATGCAAAACTGACAGTCTAGGAAAAAATGCTTGCTATATGAACAAGTATGTCAGTTGGAAGGTAGGATAAACGATTGAAGTTGAAAGAGGTTTGATCGTTTCTTAAAGGGTTTATCATGAGTTAGAATAATGAAGTCAAAGAATACGTGTCTGGCAACTTTTTTTAATGTAGTACAAGCATTTCATATTGTCCAGTTTTTAGTGTCGAGTGTTCTACTGAATCATAAATCAAAGGTGAGATCATTGTTCATTTGTTCTTATGGTTTACTAAGGTGATAATACTCATGATAGTTTAGGTGTTTGGTTGTACGAGGGGGTTATGGCTTTTGAGTAGCCTAGTAGGTAGGACAATAGGTAGGACAAGACCTTTATAATTAATATTCTATACCGAGTTTATAAATTTGCAAATAAAGAAGGATTTCTCAGTCCGGCTATTATTTACTTCCATCAATTTTTCTCAGGAAAAAGGTGATAGCAATATCCGCTAGACATATTCTTAAATCCCTTTTTTCTTTTCTGGATATTTACTATACTTAGCTCCTTGCATGTATCATATACTACTTTACTCACATCATGTTGCGCTCAAATAAACACATTTTTCTAGACATTGCGAAGTTCCAAAGAAGAAATAGCAGTAAGTGATCAAATTATTTGATTGTTAGCATGCATTATGGAATAGAGGACTTGTTTAAGTTGTACAAGATCATGCTATAGAGGTTGAGAAAGATTACTTTCTTTTGCCAGGATAAGAGATTTTGTGTTTTTCCTTTTGCATTGTTGGGTATTTGGTTAAATTATTTAGCTAGCACTTGCACACACATTTGGGTGAACTTATCTAAGATCTGTATCTTGGACATTTTTATGAAGAACCTTTGCTTGCTTCAAGGATGAAGTAGATGCAGCCTTAGTAGGATCACTTGTCAAATGTTTTTTCGCGGAAAACCAGCTATATCCGATCTTGGTTTCATATAGAAGTTAATAAAGTTAAAACATAGGTATTGTGCAAACAAATATGATGTTTCTTTTATATGCACTGCAAAGGTCAGAATCTGCTCTGTGAATATCTGATCTATTGTGTATTATTCCTCTGTGTTTATTGAGGTTATCTTTTTTTGGTTTGGCATGCCACTTGTAGATTAGCAACTATATCCAATTCACTATGTAAGCTGTGTGAGGAAGAAGTAAATTTCATTATCAAAGTATTGTTGACATGGATGCTGCTTTCTACAATCGTCATGTATTGTATTTTCAAAGTTCATAATTTCAATTGTTACTCCATTCCAATATTCTGCCAACTCTGCTAAATAGATTGGAACAGTCATATAATATGGTATCACTCTCTATTTCTCTCTTCCATTATGCATAACTAATAGCTAGTGATTAATGTGTTCTTTCTTCTATTACTAATTTACATATAAGTTTGAAATGTTCTTCTGAAGTTGTTAACTGTTAATTCCTTTTTCTTCTTTATGTTGGTGCAAGTTAGTCATTGCATCATACTTATTGAGCCATCATACTTTGTAGGTCAGTGAAGACATTCACTTATGAATCCTTGAACAATGTAGCAAGGTTGATAAATGGTGTGTCAGCGCTTTTACTGGCTGTGTTACCCGGAAAGACTAATATTTTGGAGGGCATCCAAGGTTGGGAACTCAGACCTACTTTTCGTGGACCACGGCTTCCTCGTTGGATGGAGAAGTAAGTTTTTTCTCCCCAGATGATATCTTTTAAATGAGATTTGTTTATAAGTAAATTATTGGAAAAGAGGCCTTTCACTATTTAATGCATCTAAAGCTGATATTTATTGTCTATTCAATTTGAACAGTAGGGAACTATTTCTTTTCCTTTTTTAGTTAATCTTTTTTATTAGAGCCAAATGGAATAATCATTTGAGAGTTGAAATGTTGTTGAAAAATGGAGGAAGACTAGTGGTTGAAAGAGGGGGAAATTAGCGAGGACCTTGAGCTTTCAGATCTTTGATGGTTGTCTTTACTTATTTTGAATTTATTAGACCAGATAATACTTTGAATGCGGTTCAATTGAGATTTTTCTTTCTGTAGTGCTTCCTTTTAACTTAATGTTGGAGAAGTCTCAATATGGTGATAGCTACTACATCTTCTAAATTTAGCAAAAAAGTTAGAAGCTACGTATTATCACTTCCATAATACTATAATAGACCATTAGACCGTGCGTGATAATGTTTATGGGGTAAAGGTGTATATTTGGATATCTGTATAACTTAGATTATTTGTCCAGATGGATATAATTTGCAGTGTGTTTGGCTCAAATGTTTTGCTACCGAAAATGTGTTTTGCCACAGTGATTTCACTGGATCAAGTTTTGTAGGTTACAATTGATTGCCATGGCATTTGGTTTGTTTAAAACAGTTAGGTGCGTGTAGCTTTCAATGTTCCCGCTTTAAATGATGCTGTGCGAGTTAAGTTGCACACGAGAATGTAAGGCTGAAGAAAATTTGGCAATACTGAGCTGGGTGTGTACCTGCATGTTCTCTGTCTCACAGCTTTAGTACAGATGTTATTTAGTATGCTACTAATATGCTTTATTTAAAAAATTTATGTTAAAGCTTAAAACGTAGACCCCAAGTGCAAAATGGATGAGGTAAAGAAATTACTAGTTGATGTGGAATGAGTATATTAGGTTGGGGAGGTGAGTTTATAACATTTAGAGTATGACTGTGTGGAATTTTTTGGATTTTTTTGAAGTAGTTCTTTGATCTGCATTGAAGAGCCAGTAATATAGTTAGATAATTTTGTTGGGTATAAGACTACGTTTTGATTATTATCATTTTCATGCCAAGTTAATTGCTGATCATAAAAAAAGTCACTTCGTAGTGGATGCTCCTATGGTTTTGTAAATGACAGGGGAAAAAGCTCAGATGATAATACGGAGAAGGCAAACTCCTTCCGAAATATGTATACTACATTTACCAATTGTTCAAGCTGTTAAAGATCATCAAGGTTCTCATGTCAGATATCAGCCAAACAAATTTAATGTCTAATGGGATCTCTAGACAAGGAGACAAATCAGGGTCCATTTCCGGATGTTATGTCATGTACAAATTTATGGCCTAAATTATATCCTAAAAAATGTTATATTTTCATCATTTTACATTATCATCATTCAATATTAATAATAAACTTATGATAAAAATTAAAGAACTTATTAAGGATTGTTTTTGTCATAATATTGCTATAGATTATAGCAACATAAAAGTGCATAACAAGTAATAGTATTGTATTAAATCTCAGCCGATACTGATATGCATAGATGCATTGGCTGAGTCAGATTAGAAAATTACATACCGGTACTCCCCCCGATATGTCCCTTAATACCGATTAATGGTAGCCGATTCCCAATACCATTACCGAGTTTTGAAACCATGGTAGTAAGTCATACAATTAGAACCATATTGATTCAACAACTAATAAACCCAAAAATTGTTTCTCAAATCTAGTGTACGTTAATGTATGCTAATATTTTCGACCGGAAATTGTGGCTGGAAGGTGGATATCTGCTGGCATTTCAGCTGAAAAATGGCTATCAGCTGACATGTAGCTGGTTTTGGTTTAAAGGGGCATGCAATATTCATCATCAACTTGCTGTCAGTTTCTCTCCAACATGTCAGCCAATATAGCTGCTATGTTGGTTGGCATTTAGAATACTATCTCCCTATATGGAAGTTTCCCATACCTCTGGCATGCATTTCTATTTAGCTGATTACTAATACCCATTTATTTTCATGCTCGATACTTTGAGCTCGGTCCAATGCCATCCATCCATTGTGCATATGATATATGCTTGTGGTTTTTCTTAAAACATCTTGAACGTGTAGAAACTTGAGATACTTAGAGAAGTTCTTATAGTAGTCTGATAGGTTTCCAAGAAATATGTTACTTTTTTAGCCTTCAGTTCAGTAAATTGATGGATTCAAATTTTAAATATGGTAGTTATTTGTAAATGTTTTGAGTTGAGTTTATGTTATTGGGTATAACTTTGATTTTTCTCTACATCTATTTACAAATGTCTGTCGATGTGACATCAACGTGCTTCTAGGCTGTCATATTCCTGACTTCCTGAGAACTGCAGATAGTTAATTGAGGCTTATTGTAAATGCTTTATTCTTAGATTTACATCTCTTTTGGTCAGTGCCCTGAATCCTAACAGAAGTAGCCGTAGTCTAGTTTGGTAAGATAGGCATACTGGGTAGGAACACTAATCTTACTGGTTACAGAGATAGGGCATCCAAGTTGGAGACTTAAATAGTTTTATATTGAAATTCTAGATTTACTCCCCATCTTACCATATGATGACCCTGTTTACCTGAGGCAGCAACTCCCTTAAGTTTTAAATATATATGAGATATTTCCATTTGAGTTAAATAAAAGTCAGTTAATTCGTAAAGATTAACCTTCTGTACTTAAATTAAAATATCTATTGATATCAGGCACTATATAAGAATGTGCATTATATTAGGCTTTTGGCTTTACAGGTGGCCTGCATTTGAATGCAATTACCATAGCAAGGCTTTCATGTCCTTTCCGACTTTCCTCTATTCTAGAAAATTTGTAGGTTTGTCAAATGCCCATTTCAGGATTATGACAAACCCCTCTTCTTGCTCATAGTCTTGGAATGGGAAATTAACTTTTAGTAGAAGGTTGAGTCAGGCCTGTAGGCAGTCATAGAATTTGCCAAATCTCTAGTGAATACTGTCTCTACAGCTGAGTCAGTTGTGACAGACAAAGCTTAGTTGATATTTGCTGACTGTTTGGTTTCTTCTTCATATGAGGTGTATAAGATCATTATGTAACTCCCCTTTCAACATAAAACTCTGTTATATATTGGTTTCTTCTTCATATAAGGTGTATAAGATCATTATGTAACTCCCCTTTCAACATAAAACTCTGTTATATATTGGAGGATCTATTGCCCGAAAGTGGTCAACATATTAATGCATTACATGTATCTGAGTGCTGAGGACTTGTATCTATGTAGGGGATCCATATCTATGGAACTCGCTATTGCGAATAATGACCACATATCTGTATATATGAGATCCAGGATTTGAGAATATATTAATTTGAGTAATAGACGGTAAAAAAATATGCACAAACTCACACTTTGTAACAAAAAATTATTTTATATAAAAGCATGTCAATTTGAGGTGAACAATTGTATCGGCTTTATTAAGACTTACAATTTTAAGATAATAAATTCACTGCGACGGAGATATTAATGCAGTTGCTTTGACTTGAAAATTTCTTTAATGTTGTCTGTGATGGACTGATGAAGCAATTCATATAGACAATGTGCTTGAATGCTCGTGATGTTTAGAATATGTACTGGACGGTTCTTACAATCTCTAGCAGTTTAAACTAAGAAAATTGATCTCTAGTATTCATGCCATAGGTACTTGTGTTGTATTGTAATTTTCTGTTTATACTAAACATGGATATGCATCAATGACTAGTGTTAGGAAGTTTTTTTTTTCTTTCCTGTGAAGAAATGGCCACTCTGCAGTGTCTGGAAGTTGTGTCCTTCTGTTATTGTTATTCTTGCTTTTTCCTTCTCTATCCTGCTTTTCTTGTTTTACCATAGTAATTTGCAAATTTCCTGACACATTCCTTGTTGCTTACAGTGGTGTTTCTTCCTTCAATGAGTTCATTCATGAACTTTCTGTAGATTCTGACACCTCATCAACTGGAGATTATTATTCTGGGGAAGAAGATAATGAGGAGGAGAGTCTTCCTTCATCCCCTCTGTCTCATACTTCCCGTTTATCTCGTGCAAGCAGTTGTAATAGATATGACAGACATCTACTGCGCTTGTTCATGTATTATTTTTCTTGGATTCTGTGGACCGTGACTCTGTTTCTAAGGATACCGGTTGTAGTTTGTCAGTTAGCTGGACTTAGAAGCCGTGTAACTCGACCTAATTGTTCACACATTGACCAGTCATCAGCTACTCGCTTTTCTAAAAGATCCACCAGTGTAAAGGATGATATTGTTCAGCATGCTACTGACCGGAGGCGTGGGGTGATTGAGGTATCACGCAGTGTTATGTTGTATGAATTTTTATTTTCAAAATGCAATTCATGTAAACCTTCATTCGATTTTCATGGAAAAAATTTCCCCTGCATTTTCTCTTATTTTGGTGTAACATTACATAAAAGGTTTGTTGTCTGATATAAAATATTCTCCAGGATCTTCACCTTGCAATTGAGATTTTTATTGAAGCAACTTTTGACATGGTACACAAGGCAGCACATTTTCTTCTTTCGCCCTCTGAAATTTGCCATAAAATATCCAGATTGTTTTCAAATCATGATGACGGTGATATCGATGTGGCTGTTCCAACAGCTACTCTTGGTGATTCTGGTCCCACTCCAACTGAAAGACAGACTACATTTCACCAATCTCTAAATACAGATGCCCGAACTTGTCAAGATGTTATTACAGAACTTGGGTAATAAGCTGCTACACGTTACTTCTGCTTTTTTCTTTTCTTCTTTCTTCTTTTTTTTGTCTTTTCTTTCTTCCTTTGGTCTCTTAACTGAAATTTAGGAGATGACGTTAGGCTGGTGATAGTGCCAAGAAATTCTCGCAAAGTTTGCAACCTCAAACAAAACTTTTTCTGAGAAATAGCAGTTTTGTGATCTATGTAGTTATAGACTGAGGATCATGCCATGCATGTGAGATTTCTCTGTATCACGAAGGACTTGGGCTCGGGGTGGCATTGCTTTCGGAGAGTGCTTTTGGGTGTGTGAAAGCTCGTCAAGGCTCGCATAGGTGTTTGACAAACGTAATTGAAGTGTGTTTAGCGGCTTTAGCCAAAAGTACTTTATTCAAAATTACTACTGTTAGTCTTTTTCTCAAAGCACCTAAAGTGGTGCATTGAGCTTTTAAAAAAGTGTTTTTTACTTGCTAGGATAATTTTGAAGTTGAACATAATTCTCTCTAACAACATTCTTGGTAACAACACTTTTCAGTGAAAAGCATTAAAGTTATAAGGAGTTTAATTTCATGAGGGTGTACATGGTAGATAACTTACAGAAACTTTTTTGTGTTATAGATATAATTTTAATTTTTTATGAACATGTGCATTTTTTTAATGCAGAAAGGAACATTTTGAAATTTTATTTCTAATAGTTAGGTTTGAGGATTCTGCACAGATAATACTTTTAGCTGAATGTGAAAGCATTTGCAACATAATAATTGAGATCTGCTCATGCAAAAGTGTTCTGTACAGTCGTTTTGTTGTTTAGTTTGCATTTTGAAATTCATATAAAACCTTCCTTCTAGGTATCCATATGAGGCTATTCGCGTGGTCACTTCTGATGGCTATGTTCTACTTCTGGAGAGAATTCCAAGGTGTAAATATAATTGCATTTCAGTTTTCCTTTCTGATTCCCTTTTATTAATTGTTTTTTTATTTTGTGAACAAAAATTTTCATGTAATCTGAGTATGCTGATGTTGCATGCATGACAGGTGTGATTCACAAAAGGTTGTATATCTGCAACATGGAATATTAGATTCATCAATGGGGTGAGTATCTTCTGATGTTTACTCCAGAAAGATATTTTTATTTGAAAGGTGGATCTGCTAATTAGTCTTATGTTTATAATAAACTCATTTTGTTAAATTCAGTGTTTTTGTGTTTTGGCAATTTGCATTGATTCTTTGATATGATGCATTTGCTTGGTTATGATATTTCTTACTCTTTGTAACAGTATTTATTGCCTGTGTTTTTGTCATGTTAATCTTTTAAAATAAAAAGATCACCAAGGGACGTGTTGGGCCAGCGTGTCAGACTCATAATTTTAGCTGTGCTCTTTGTTTTTTTGTGTTTTGGCTTATATCCCAGGCTGAAAGATACCATGATGGTTCTCGATTAGGTTAGGAGTACTGTTTTGTAAGGCCTATTAATTAGATTTGAAAAAGAGAAATTTTCTTTTGCATTCAATAAAAAGTCGTGCAATCAGAAGTTTTGGCTGGACTTTTTGCTTGTGATAAAAATTGAAGGATAAAATTATGCTAAATTACGAGTCACTGACAGAGGCAAAAAAAGATTATTTTGTCAGCTCTGAGGTAAGGATTTTAATATTTTAGTGGAAACTATAGTTCTTGTTCTAAAGTTAAATTTCTGATTATATTTTAGTGCTCAGATGCAAAAGAGTTCATAGCCTATTATATATATGATATTGGGTCTGAACTTATTAGAATAATTTGCTTTTTTATGGGAACAAAAATCAAATTCTGAATCAATCTTTAGAGTTTACCATTTTGTTGGGCTCTTTTATCTTCATAACATCAGCATGCATATTTGAAGCTGAAATTATATTATATATTGTAACTTGCTTGTTTTGATCATGTCAGATGGGTTGCTAATGGTGTCGTTGGTTCTCCTGCATTTGCCGCCTATGATCAAGGTTAGTGTCAATCGAAATATCTTATGTGCACCCAGCGTAATTTATTATAGCAGTCATTCAGTTGTAGTCTTTTATTTTGGCAGGTTACGATGTCTTCCTCGGAAATTTACGGGGACTAGTTTCCAGGGAGCATATTGACAAGAATATATCTTCACGAAAGTAAGTTCTCATTTGCAATTAAGGTGTGAAACTAACCTCTCAATTGCATGTGCATCAGACGTGTCTTTGTACATTCTGAATACACAATTCAGTAATTTTCTAAGCATACATTAATAAATGCTATAAACTTAACTATGATGACATTCCCTAGTTACTTACTGTTTTATTAGCACACAATTGGCCTCTTTCTGAGCACACTTTGGAAAATTGCACTAACTTAATATTGATGAAAATTTCCTACGTGCTTAACTCTAGGAAGCACAGACTCTTTACGGAGACTCTCGCACCCGAGTCAGACTCGTATCGGACTCGGATGCGGGGGGGTGCGTGTCCCATTATTTTATATTAAAAAATTTAATGGGTGCGGTTCGGGTGCGGTTCGGGTGCGGCAAGGGTGCGGATTTGGGCCTTTGCTATAAAAAAACCCAAAATCCCACTCTTTTTCTCTCTCTATCTAATCTTTTCTCTCCCCCCTCTCTCTCAAGAACCCCAAATCCCCAAATCCCGATCAAAATCCTAAGGGTCGGTTTGGTTTGGTGTTTTTTTTCTTTTTCTTTTTCCAAAACCCTAAAACTTGTTTGGTTAGGGTGTTTTGTGAAAACAGTTTTCACAAAACTCCACTTCAACTATTTTCTGTTTTTTCACATCCTCTCTCTAAATATATTTATATATTATTATTATTATTATTATTATTATTATTATTATTATTATTATTATATATATTTATAATATATTATTGTTACATATATATTATTTTTATTTTTATTTTTATTTTTTAATATATATATATATATACTATTATTATAATATTCTATTATTATTATAATATATATTATTATTATTATATATTACTATTATATATTATTATATATATTATTATTATTATATATTACTATTATATATTATTATATAATTTATTATTATTATAATAAATTATTTAATATATAATTATAATATATTATTATTACATATATATTATTATAATTATTATATGTTATTATATATATAAATATAATTAAATATGTTTATTATAATAAATTATTTTATATTATTATGTAATATACAATTATTATGTAATATACAATTATTATAATATATTATTATTATATATATTATTATTATATATATTATTATTATTATATATTACTATTATATATTATTATATATATTAATATATAATATATTACTATTATATATTATTATATATATTATTATATAATATACTATTATTATATTATATTGTGATATATATATTTATAATATATTATTGTTACATTTATATATTATTATTATTATTATTATTATGTATATATATTATTATTATTATATATATTATATTTTTATTTTTATTTTTTAATATAGAGAAATGCTCAGTTGAAAACGCAAATGTTGTGGAAAACGTGAAAACAAGCTTAGGCCGTTGTTGGAAACAACGGCCTCTTTTTCCAAAACCCTAAAACTTGTTTGGTTAGGGTGTTTTGTGAAAACAGTTTTCACGAAACTCCACTTCAACTATTTTCTGTTTTTTCACATCCTCTCTCTAAATATATTTATGTATTATTATTATTATTATTATTATTATTATTATTATTATTATATATATTTATAATATATTATTGTTACATATATATTATTTTTATTTTTATTTTTATTTTTTAATATATATATATATATATATATATATATATATTTATACTATTATTATAATATATATATTATTATTTCATATATACTATTTTATGTATACTATTATAATATTCTATTATTATTATAATATATATTATTATTATTATATATTACTATTATATATTATGATATATATTATTATACAATTTATTATTATTATAATAAATTATTTAATATATAATTATAATATATTATTATTACATATATATTATAATAATTATTATATGTTATTATATATATAAATATAATTAAATATGTTTATTATAATAAATTATTTTATATTATTATGTAATTTACAATTATTATGTAATATACAATTATTATAATATATTATTATTATATATATTATTATATATATTATTATTATTATATATTACTATTATATATTATTATATATATTAATATATAATATATTACTATTATATATTATTATATATATTATTATATTATATACTATTATTATATTATATTGTGATATATATATTTATAATATTTCTGTTTTTTCACATCCTCTCTCTAAATATATTTATATATTATTATTATTATTATTATTATTATTATTATTATATATATTTATAATATATTATTGTTACATAAATATTATTTTTATTTTTATTTTAATTTATATATATATATATATATATATATATATATATTTATACTATTATTATAATATATATATTATTATTTCATATATACTATTTTATGTATACTATTATAATATTCTATTATTATTATAATATATATTATTATTATTATATATTACTATTATATATTATTATATATATTATTATATAATTTATTATTATTATAATAAATTATTTAATATATAATTATAATATATTATTATTACATATATATTATTATAATTATTATTATATGTTATTATATATATAAATATAATTAAATATGTTTATTATAATAAATTATTTTATATTATTATGTAATTTACAATTATTATGTAATATACAATTATTATAATATATTATTATTATATATATTATTATATATATTATTATTATTATATATTACTATTATATATTATTATATATATTAATATATAATATATTACTATTATATATTATTATATATATTATTATATTATATACTATTATTATATTATATTGTGATATATATATTTATAATATTTCTGTTTTTTCACATCCTCTCTCTAAATATATTTATATATTATTATTATTATTATTATTATTATTATTATTATTATATATATTTATAATATATTATTGTTACATAAATATTATTTTTATTTTTATTTTAATTTATATATATATATATATATATATATATATATATATATATATATATATATATATATATATATATATTTATACTATTATTATAATATATATATTATTATTTCATATATACTATTTTATGTATACTATTATAATATTCTATTATTATTATAATATATATTATTATTATTATATATTACTATTATATATTATTATATATATTATTATATAATTTATTATTATTATAATAAATTATTTAATATATAATTATAATATATTATTATTACATATATATTATTATAATTATTATATGTTATTATATATATAAATATAATTAAATATGTTTATTATAATAAATTATTTTATATTATTATGTAATATACAATTATTATGTAATATACAATTATTATAATATATTATTATTATATATATTATTATTGTATATATTATTATTATTATATATTACTATTATATATTATTATATATATTAATATATAATATATTACTATTATATATTATTATATATATTATTATATAATATACTATTATTATATTATATTGTGATATATATATTTATAATATATTATTGTTACATTTATATATTATTATTATTATTATTATTATTATTATTATTATTATTATTATTATGTATATATATTATTATTATTATATATATTATATTTCGTATAGGACTCGGATGCGGGGGGGGGGTGCGTGTCTCATTATTTTATATTAAAAAATTTAATGGGTGCGGCTCGGGTGCGGCAAGGGTGCGGATTTGGGCCTTTGCTATAAAAAAACCTTAAATCCCACTCTTTTTCTCTCTATCTAATCTTTTCTCTCCCCCCTCTCTCAAGAACCCCAAATCCCCAAATTCCGATCAAAATCCTAAGGGTCGGTTTGGTTTGGTGTTTTTTTCTTTTTCTTTTTCCTTTCACATCCTCTCTCTAAATATATTTATATATTATTATTATTATTATTATATATATTTATAATATATTATTGTTACATATATATTATTTTTATTTTTATTTTAATTTTTTAATATATATATATATATATATATATATTTATACTATTATTATAATATATATATTATTATTTCATATATACTATTTTATGTATACTATTATAATATTCTATTATTATTATAATATATATTATTATTATTATATATTACTATTATATATTATTATATATATTATTATATAATTTATTATTATTATAATAAATTATTTAATATATAATTATAATATATTATTATTACATATATATTATTATAATTATTATATGTTATTATATATATAAATATAATTAAATATGTTTATTATAATAAATTATTTTATATTATTATGTAATATACAATTATTATGTAATATACAATTATTATAATATATTATTATTATATATATTATTATTGTATATATTATTATTATTATATATTACTATTATATATTATTATATATATTAATATATAATATATTACTATTATATATTATTATATATATTATTATATAATATACTATTATTATATTATATTGTGATATATATATTTATAATATATTATTGTTACATTTATATATTATTATTATTATTATTATTATTATGTATATATATTATTATTATTATATATATTATATTTCGTATCGGACTCGGATGCGGGGGGGTGCGTGTCTCATTATTTTATATTAAAAAATTTAATGGGTGCGGCTCGGGTGCGGCAAGGGTGCGGATTTGGGCCTTTGCTATAAAAAAACCTTAAATCCCACTCTTTTTCTCTCTATCTAATCTTTTCTCTCCCCCCTCTCTCAAGAACCCCAAATCCCCAAATTCCGATCAAAATCCTAAGGGTCGGTTTGGTTTGGTGTTTTTTTCTTTTTCTTTTTCCAAAACCCTAAAACTTGTTTGGTTAGGGTGTTTTGTGAAAATAGTTTTCACAAAACTCCACTTCAACTATTTTCTGTTTTTTCTTTTCAACTATTTTCTGTTTTCACAAAAGTCCGTACAACCTTAATTAATTCTTTTTGCTTTCTTTTTTTTTTGCTTGTTTGCTTGTATGAACTCAAATATACATAATAATATAATATGCTTGTTTGTTATGATTGTACTAGGTTTGCCCGTTGACACGTGCCTACGGCACGTCTTCGGAACGGTGCACCTTATTTGATTATATAAAATAGTTTTGGAGGTCCAGCAAATTAATTGAAGTAGCAAACATAGAGCAAAAAACATATTATATGATTTTTTTGAATTATTTTTAAAATTTTAAAATTTTTATTTTTTTAGTTTTTTAATTTTTATTTTTCTTAATTTTTTGAGTAGAAGAGGGAGGGGGAGAGGGAGAGGAAAAAAAAATAAAAACAAATATAGGAGTTGTTTTGGGTGGGGGATTTGAATTTGAGTTTTGGGGGGAAAATATGTTTTGTGAGGTTAGATCTAAGCCTTTAATTTTTTAGGGATTGAAGGAGAGCCGCTTGATAGCTTTCTTTGTGTTTTATTATATAGATGAACTCAAGTATACATAATATGCTTGCTTGCTGTGATTGTACGAACTGAAATCTCTTGGTTAATGTATGATTATTAACAATGATTTTGATTTTTTATTCAAAAATATTAATCTCTGCTACTATAATGGGAGAAGGCCTTAGTGTAATTTGTCCATATCCCAATCCGTGCAACGCACGTTTAATTAAACTCTACAATATAAACCAATGAAATACGTACAATACACGTTCAAATTTATTACCCTCTCCCTATTTTTTAAAAAAACCAAAAACCCTACCCTCTTCATCTCCCTCTCTTTCTGCACCTCCCCAGTGGGAGAAGGATCATGAACAGTAAATGTCAGTCTACTATTTTACGTGTTCCGCACGTGCTTCTCCCATTATAATATAGATAAATAGAATATAAAAAAATATTGTTCAGACGTGCATTGCACGTGTATGTACTAGTATTAATATAAATATATATTATATAAAATAATTATTTAAATATTGGCCGAATCCCAGCCGCACCCGCATCCTACCGCATCCCTCGCACCCGCATCCTCGCACCCGAATCGGTGCTTCCTATGCTTAGTTCTTTTGTGCTTAGAGTTGGTAAAAAGAAAGCACGTGTAAACAGTCTAGTCAAAAATAATGATAACAGCATGGTGTCAGGCTGATACAGGTTGCCAGGGTTCTGGTATTTCCCTCATCACAATGGTGAAGAAGTAGTACTGAAACAATCTTCCTATGAATCAGGCTTACTTGACTTCATATATATAATTTATTTATATTATGACTTATATATTTGGATACTGACATAAATAACCCCAGAGAATTGCAGCTTCTACTTGATTGTTGCATGCTTATTGTGGTCATGATAACAACAAAAACTTGCGCCATTTTCTTTCTTCTTTGGTGAAGTGGGCGGGTGCTCTGGAGGGTTTCAAATTTTCAATGGTTATGCTGGTCTAGCCAGTTGTGTGTTTTACTTCTTTCTACTTCTACATTTGCAGTTTGTAATTTGCTAGGCAGTTAAAATCGGTTTTTGGAACTAATCGGTCTAAGAGCAATTAGTGATTAATCGGTTAATCGGAAAATAATCGGGAATTAAATCGGAAAAATCATTATATATATATAATTAAAAAAATATATATCCTCATTATCTAACAACTCTAAATTCTAACATAAAACGATTATGAGATTATCTAATAGGAACATATAGTTATAGAGGAAAAAAAAGAGTACTTGGTTTGTGCTGAGTTTGGATTCTAGATGTAGGTCGGGTCGGGTTTGCTGGTCAGTTCTATCAAACAAAAACAATTGGAGAGAAGCAGTGCGAGCAACAATAGGAGGAGGTGCAGATGCAGGCCAGGTCAAGTATCCGACGGTACGGGGAGAGCGACAACGGGTCGGGTTTAGGTTTGCTCGAGGAAAAAGAAAAGAATCAGTTTGGGTTTGGGTTTGCACGAGGAAGAAGAAGAGAGCGGCGATATGTCGGGTTTGGGTTTGTGCGAGGACCAAAAGGAGTTTGAATTTTGAATTTGAATTTTGGATTTTGGCCGGATTGAGCCCAAATAATGCAAACGAGCATGAAAATTAAAGAAGGAGATTTAATCGGTTAATCGGCCACTTAAAATCGGCTGATTAACCACTAATCGGCCGAATATTTCCGATTAAATCGCTAACTATTGAAATATTATAAATCGCTAAATAAATAATCGCTTAGCTTCCGATTAGCGATTAATCGGGGATTAATCGGGCGTAATCGGGGATTTTAACTGCTTGAGTAATTTGGCGTAAGATGATGGTCTGAGTGGAAGATAATAAGAAGATTGCCGAAATTGTCAGGTCGCCTGCTCAAGGATTTACATATTAGAGCATCCACAGTCGTGTGCTATTTATGCATTAAATGCATTTTATAGCAAATGATCAGCTGCAGTCGTTTGCTATTTATGCATTTTTTGACAAAATAGCAACAGTAGATTGCTATAAATGAGAGTAGAAATAAGAAAAATGCATATTATAAAGGATGCAACTTGAAAGTCCGTCCCACAAAAAAAATATATTTTTTAATTCGTTGGACCGACGTCTTTTTTTAAAAAAAAATTGAATTGAAAATGTGTTCATATATGGGTTACCTCTTGGACGGGGACCCACAACTTTTTTTTCCACTTAAAAATGTTTTTAATTATTAAAAAAGTTGTAAAAATTACTTAAAAATCGTGGGACGGACCTTCAGACCTTGAAGGTCCGTCTGTCCAATTTTGCTTTTTTTTTTCCTTCCGACGCAACTTCTACTTCTGTCTCACATTAAAAAATAATTAAATACCTGCAACGCAACTACATATTCCGTCTGATATTTTCTTCTTCTTGAATTGCTATAAAATACCACTCGACGAATGCAACAAACGTTAAAAAAGCTATATGTAAATATGCATTTATGCATTTTTTCACAGTCACGACTGTGGATGCTCTTGGGTAATATTTGGCATTACTTGGGGCAAAGGGACACTGAACTTAAAAGAAGCTGATAGCTCTTCAGTTCTGTAGAATTGAAAGAATTGGATAATCTAGTGGAAAACTAATAATATTGGGGCCAAGTTTGAGGCTTACGAACTCAAAATTTTGTGTACTACAAGAGGATAATTAGGAAATAAACTGAGGGATTACACCCTAGCAATTGATTAATCATTTTCAGTCATAGGTACCTTTGAAATACATTTATTATGTATATATAGTTTAACTCTAGTTTAAATATTACATATAGATGTAACTAAATCTTTCCAAACTAGCCTCCAAGGTGACTGCTCTTTAAAATGACCAATATTTAGAATCCGAACAGCCGACGGACCTTATTATGTACCATCTACCAAATAATAACTTTAGTGGGCGTTTTCAGGGCTTCTTTCTAGTGTTTGACCTTAAATTTGCTTTCCATATTCTTCAAGAAAACAACTCACTTCAGTAAATGGGCGCCTCTTCTCTTTCTGAATGCTTTGAATTGAATTCATATAATCTAGCACAATCTACCAAATAAATGAACAATAACTTAAATGGATTGAAACTAAACCAACCTTATCTAGCACCATCAACCGATTAATACTTTGAATGGGTTGAAATGTACCAAAACCTTCCTCCACTTCTATCCCCGTTCTGCATGTTTCGGCATATTAGAAGATTGTCTAGCACGCTTATGGGATGAAATTCCTCCTATGGCAGCTCGAAGCTCAAATTAATCTACTATAATAAACTGATGGGCACCCACAATGTCAATCAAATAGGAATCTGTATCGTAAGTGTCACTTAGGTCTAGTTGTAAGCTTTTTAGCTAGTGCAACTGATGGGAATTTTGTCTCACATCTTGCACCTGGTCCATTAAATATATATATATGGGGGAGAGTGAAGAGTCTGGCTACGGCCTTGGTCCAGAAGAAAAATAAAATAAATAGTTAATTATGTTTTACAAGATAAATTAATTCCATTCGGAGAATTCGGACCCATCATTGATTTTTTGTAACTGAACGGTTTTCATAAAGATGGAACCAGTGGACCTTGAGGTAAAATGTTCTCAATCAAATGATCTCATCAATTTATTATTAAAGTGTGAAGATTATTTTGAACTGTATTGAACATCAGTTGATTTGGTTTTTGATGGGTGAATACACAGACACTATCAGATTATCCCAATGCAATAGATATAAAAAATGGCATCGGTTTGTCTCAATCTAAAATGATTAAGCTTATCATTAGTGAAAGAACTAAAATGCATGGCCAATCATCTTGTGGTAATAGCACGGCTCCAGCAACAGCCACATAGAGCATGATAGTTTACTTTTGCATCAGAGCAAGTTTGAAATTCTTGGACGGTTATCATATGTTGAATCAGTTAAAATAATGAACAGCATGGTGTTTCCACCATTTTCTTGGTTGTTCAGTGCACTTAGTTTACCATTCTTCAGAAGTAGTACCTCTAAGTTGTGTATATAATGATATGACTTATGTGCTAAACATTTAAAATTGCAAAAATCGGCGATTAATTGTTAATTGGACCTAAGGCGGTTAATTTTTTAGTGATTTACAATATTTCTTTATGTAGTGGTTTTATCATAATCGCCGAGTCGGTAATCGGCCGATTATTGTTTAGCCCGATTATCCGATTAAATCGGACCAAAAAATTAGTGCTTAACCCGACCCGACCTGGACCCGTCGCACACCCCAATTTCCAGATTGAAGGGTTAGGGTTAGCTGCTTCATCTGCACTCCTTATGTTCAATCTCCAAATTCCAATCTCCACTTCGACTCCCTATCTTCAATCTCCACCTTTATCTGCTCCGGGCAATAAAAAGAAAGCTTGCCCAAGCACCAAAACAGTTTACAAGGGTTCCAAAAGAGGAGAATCTTTTTTCATAGTTGACATGGATAGTAAAGCTGATAAATACTCCCACCCCCTCCTGGGCATCCTCCTCCCTCTCAACCTCCCATCCCCAAACCCTAACCCCAGTCTCCAAGCGCCGGCTAACAGTAGTTGCAGCAAAAAAAGAACAACAAGAAGAAGAGGACAGCAACCTGATGCAAGCCTCCCCCCTGCCTTTCGACATCAGCCACCACCTCCAACATAACTCGACAGCCACATGGTTGTTGCGGTTATCGCGATGTACCATGCTTCCTTCATATTGTGTCTATTAGACTTTGCTTCACTTTGTTTTGGTCTTTTGCGATCGGTAGAAAACAAGAAATATTTATTTATATTTAGTTCTTTTTAATATGTGACATTAAACGTGAATTATGAATATGTAGATGAGTGTGGATGTCACTTTAAACGTTAATTATAAATATGAAAATGGGTGTGGATTGTTTACTAATATTTTAAATGTTATTTCTGAGTTTTAAGATATGCTTACTTAATTAGTGACAGTAAACTTGATATTTCACGTCTTAACTTGTCTTTCAAAATTTAGATCCTCTTGTTCATATGCTTCAGAGATGATAGATCATTATTATTATTATTATATATACACACATGATTTTCCGATTTAATCCCCGATTTTTCCTGATTAACCGAGTAATCATTAATCCCGATTAGTTCCGAAAACCGATTTTAATTGCTTAGCTTATTTGTTACAATATATTCCCAATACATCATGTTTGTCAAAATTGCACCATAATGCAAAAGATGTATTTTTTTAAAAATATTAATAATCAAAAGAAGAACTATGAGTTTTGTAGTAAACTTAGATATGTTCATCTGTAAATATGATTCCTTTCTCCTTATTCGATCTTGATTTTCTCTCATTATGTCCAACATGATGCTACCAGTCTAATGAGGTATATTTTCCTTTTTTATCCTTATGAATTTGAGGTATTCTGTGTACACACTATATTTTAATGTTTCCTTCTAAACGTGCAATTACATGTTTGTGATTTAGTATAATTCAGTATATTATAGGTTGTGCTGTAAATCGGTCTTCCATTGATCCTGTTTGAGAGTTTGCTGTTCAGAGCAAAGTGTAATTTTACACTCATACTTTTGACTTTTCATACTAGGTTTGACTTTACTGACCTTGAACTTGTCCTAACCTAGTCTAATCTTACGTGGCCATATTTGATTACTTTAATCAAGTTAAGGACTTGCTGCTTAGCATGAGACGGTCACCAAAAAGAAAAATCGAAACCTGGGATAGACAACCACAGCCATTCTTTTGTTATCAAGAGCTTACTGCAAGTTCATTGACTACTATCATTCTAACAAATATGAATTAAATTCAGATATTGGAAATATTCCATCAATGAGCACGGGACACAAGACATACCTGCAATGATCGAGAAGATTCATGAGATCAAAACATGCGAACATAAATCCAACTGCCAGCTCAATTTGGAGGACAAAGATAGTAAACAGCCCTACAAACTCTGCGTCGTCTGTCACAGCCTGGGTGGAGCAGTGATGCTCATGTACATCATAACACGAAGAATTGCTCAAATACCCCACAGACTTTCTAGAATGATCCTTTTATCCCCAGCAGGTTTTCACGAAGACTCTACTATTGTGTTCACTCTAGTTGAGCATATCACACTTCTCTTTGGTCCTCTTATTGCACCAGTTGTACCTGGGCTCTACATACCCACCAGATTCTTCCGGATGCTCCTGAACAAATTAGCCCGAGACTTCCACAACTACCCTGCACTCGGCGGCCTTGTTCAGACCCTCATGAGCTACGTGGTCGGTGGCGACAGCTCGAACTGGATTGGTGTTCTAGGTTTGCCTCACTATAACATGTATGACATGCCTGGAGTTTCATTGTACGTTGGCCTTCACCTTGCTCAGATCAAAAGGGCGAAGAGGTTCATAATGTACGACTATGGAAGCGAAGCTGCCAACATTGAGGCATATGGAATTCCTGAACCATTGGATCTAGGTCAACACTACGACCTCATTGATGTGCCTATTGATCTTGTTGCAGGGAGGAAGGACAAGGTTATCAAGTCATCGATGGTGAGAAAACACTATAGACTGATGAAGAGAGCCGGTGTAGAGGTTTCATATAATGAGTTTGAATATGCCCATTTGGACTTCACATTTTCACACAGAGAAGAGCTTTTGTCTTATGTGATGTCAAAATTGTTACTGGTTGAACCTCCACAGAAACCGCAGGGAAGTAGTCATCAAAGATCGGTGAGATTTAGAAAAAATGTCAGAACTGCTCGGATAGCTGAAGCTGATAGAGGTGACGATGATGTAGAGCTTACAGATACAAATGAAATTAAGCCGTTAACAACTTGTGAAATTGAAGCTGATGAAGGTGAGGATGATGTAGAGTTTAATACAAATGAAATTAAGCTCGGGGAGGATGATACAGAGTTTACTGATACAAATGAAGTCAAGTTCTTAACCACTCATGAAGTTGAAGCTGATGGAGGTGAGGATGATGTAAAGTTTACAGATACAAATGAAGTTTCCTTGACCACTCGGGAAGTTGAAGCTGATGGAGGTGGCCATGATGTGGAGTTTACAAACACAAATGAAATTGACACTATGGAAGTTGAAGCTGATGGAGGTGACGATGATATTGAGAGGACAGACACAAACGAAATTCAGCCCGTAATCACTGGCGAAGTTGAAGCTGATGGAGGTGACGAGGATATAGAGTTTACAGACTCAAATGAATATTAACCCTTACCCACTCGCGAAGTTGAAACTGATGGAGGTGATGATGATGTAGAGTTTACAGACACAAATGAAATTAAGCCCTTAATCACTCTCAAAGTTGAAGATAGATGTGGCGATTATGTAGAGTATAAACCCAAATGAAATTAAGCCCTTAACAGCTCGTGAAGTTGAAGCTGATAGGTGGCGATGATATAGAGTGTACAGATACAAAAGTGAAATTAAGCCAGTATTGTTGGAATTAGATTAAGCTTGTAAATATTTGAAACTGTGTGTTGCATAGTTTGCTCGCATCTGTTGGTAATATTGGACGAGAAGCAGTGGACTAGGGATTGTAATATTTATTTGTTGCATCCCCTTGACTGTAGTTGTAACTTATTACAAATCTTTCATCATAACTCGGTGTAAAAACTAGCATTTTCATCATAGTTGAGATAATTAATGATTGAGACTCAAGTGGTTGTTTACGGTTCTGATGATGAGCAAGTTTAGCCGTTGACTAAATTCAGTTGCAGTGTTCATCATTTCTACTATTTCAAGTGATATTTGAGACTGCTATCAGCTGAGTAATTAATTCTTATGTGAAACATTATACAAGAACGCATAGTATATTTCAACTCATGTTCTAGATTGTTCAAAACCGATTATTGACTACTTTCTTGAGTCTCTCTTCCAATTTGTTCTTTACATTTTTTTTAAAATCATAATTTGTTCTTTACATTCTGTGCATCTCTTGTGAGATTACTGTGGGAAACATGCATAGCAAGAATTCGACTAGAAGATTCGTTGTTTCTTTAATACGGTCACTGAATGTATGTCTGCAGGATGCCTCACAAATGTTCCTTACACAAAAATTTAGGGGTGCGTATGGATCAGAATTTAAAAACAGTTTTCAGTTTTTAAAATCAAAATATAGGGTAATTTTATTTGGATACAAATTATTTTATTTGGATGCAAATTTTCGAAAACTTGTTTTAAAATTCCACACTCAAAACATATATATAAAATGAGTTTTTTGAAAACAGAAAAACTTGTTTTCTAGAGATAAGTTTTTTCATTTCCCAACCAACATACTGTATTTATATATGTATATATTATGTACATATGCAGTTTGTATTTATATAGTATGTATACAGTATGTATGTATATGTATGTATATATAATCGTATGTATATATTAATATTAATATTATTATTATTATTATTATTGTTATTATTATTATTATATATATAATTATTATATTTATTATTACATAATATATTATTATTATTATTATTTTATATATACACTATTATTATAATATATTATTATTTTATATATACTATTTTATATATGAGTAATGTGAACCTCATATTTGTATGAGGAAATTTTCCTCGTACAAAGTGATTATATTCACTTGGTGCGGCCCTCATGGAAGATTCATTCCGTCCATCATGTTTCTCATGCCAATTGATGTATGTGTAGAAATAATCAACTGGTTTGAGGGTTATTTACTCATGCATCATGTGAGTCCAATTTGTGGTTCGATTTGTATTACTCTTGAAATCGTTCATTTTTCCACCATATGATGCATGGGTAAATGATCTCTAAACCACTTGATTTTTTTTACACATACATCCATTAGCATGATAAATATGATAGACGGAATGGATCTTCCATAAGTGCCATACCAAATGAGTATAATCACTTTGTATGAAATTTTTTTTCTCATACTCTATATGAGGCTCACTTTTCTCTTTATATATACTATTATTATAATATATTATTATTTTATATATACTATTATTATTATTATATTATTATTATATAGATTATTATTATATATTACTATTATATATTATTAAATATTTTATTATATAATATATTATTATTATAATATATTGTTTTATATATATATATAATTATTACATTTATTATTATTATTATTATTATTATTATTATTATTATTATTATTATTATTATATATTATTATTATATATTTCTATTATATATTATTAAATAGGGAAGTTTTCCGTTGTGCACCACCTATGGTGCACACGGCATGTGCACTCGGCCTTCTCGTTTTCGTATCGACGATCCGAACCGTTCACATTAATCTATACATCTAAATAAGTCTAAATATATAAAATCAAATAATTTGAAATTCATTTACCCATCCATTGAAGTGTTACAAAATCATATGGCTGAAAATCATTGTTTTTTATAGTCACATGATGGATGGGCAAATGAATTTCAAATGATTTCATTTTACATATTTAGACTAATTTAGATGTGTAGATCAATGTGAACGGTTCGGATCGTCGATACGAAGGCGGGAAGGCCGAGTGCACACAGAGGGGCGGTGGTGTGGTGCACAATGGAAGATTTTCCTTATTAAAACTGTTTATTATAATAAATTATTTTATATTAGTATATATCAGTATGTACGTATCAATATGTATGTATATGTATGTATACAACATGTATGTATCAGAGTATATATACTGTATATACATACAACCAAACCCATACATACATTATATATAATAGTATCCAATATAGAGTATTTATGTATATACATATATACATAATACAGATTATATATATACATACATACTGCATACAGTTTACCAAACGCCTTTTATACTTTAATTTTGAAAAAAAAATATTTTATGAAAAAAGTTTACCAAACAATACTTTGTTTTCGAAAATTAAAAAAAATAACTTTAAATTTTTTTTTCTTTCAAAAACCATGTTTAAAATGAAATTTTTTTTTGATGAAACGGATAGGGTCTTACGACCCCAGCCATCAAAAAATATATATTGAAAGAATATACAGTAATTTTACAAGCCGTAAAATGGTCCGCAACGAGAATACAAGTCGAGAGTCATACAATAGTTAACAGTACCAACAGAATAGAAATACAACTGAAGTGAAAGCAGATCGATACAAATATCGCAGTTAGCCATGGCGGGGACGAATGCCAGGGAGCCGCGCTCAAAGTGAATGAGGATCCTGATGAACTGGAGACAACAGGGGAAAAACAATCACTTGGCAACTGCACTGAACAACTGCACTCCGAGCCTTTCACAAAGCAAGCACCTGGAAACCAAGAAGAGCCAGCCAACCGCAAACAACCACATAACAAATTACCTGCAACTAGGCAGTAAAGGATCCAAACCAAACATTGAAATAACAGGTCAAGATGGAGTTGGTAAGTCCACACAAATACAGGGAGCAAATGGACATGCAAATTCCCAAAAGGCACAGAACAAAATGCTATAAATCCCCGCTGATCGCACAAAAGAATGCGAAAGCGGCTAAGCTAAAAGAAAGCACAGAGCAAACTAACAACGATCAGTCATCAGCATAAAAGAGAATTACATAAAGTCCTGGAATAAACAGCTAAAAAGGAACTAAGCTGAAAGTTAAACTCTCCCTGTAAAGGAGAAATAGCATAGAAGCTAATAGATAGTAGCCAACAAAAGCATCATAACCAGACCATAGTCAAAAACCATCAGTCACCCTGATCAAAAGAGGAGGAAACAAAATAACCAGGGAAAGCCACAAAATAGTTAATACCGCTCTGATAAAGACCAGAGCACAGATCACTGGGGGTCAGGACTGGTAGATGCCTTTGGGGTCAGGTTTTAAAATGAAATTTTAAAACAACGAACCAAACACTGCCAATGTTTTTAAAGTGGAAGGCAAGTTCTTTAAAGTGGAAGGCAAGTTGGTAGGAAGACCTCAAGGTTTTTTTATGGATATATATTTTGTGTAAATGTTGTGGGAGAGAACCATGATCTATCTTTACTTTCCAAATGTTGTCTTTAGAATTCGTTCAATGTAAAGTTCTAATTATTTTTATGCTGGCCGGCTACTAAATATAATCCTCTACTTTATTTAGGCTTAGGATAGACAATAAAACGGACAAAAAAAAAGAGAGACCGTGTTCTAGTGTCTATCCCGCAATCGACTCTTTACCCAAAGCTTTCTGGTTCTAGATTGCAGCGAGCTTGAAGTTTTCATTCTTCAATCCTTCCTCTTACTTTATCAAGCAACAACAGTTTCACTTATTGAAGGATACACATTCCTTCCATTGGTAAATAATATCGGAGGGGTGGGTGATCCCAATTCGATCATCGGATGATGGGCAAAGCAGTAACCAAGCCTTTGAGCAAGATAGGCAGGCTTGATCTCAGCGAGAACAACAGAAGGAATTAGCCGTTCATGAAGGGAATGAGCTAATATCAGGACTCCTGTTAGGGAAAGCCCCAGAACAAGACATGGAGCATTTATTTCTCTTTGGATTGGTCTGCTCCCGGCTAAACCTACTGTAGCGTCATTTCGCCTCGATTCATTAACAAACAAAAAGAGTAGTTTCTGTTCCCTATTTGTCCTGGTCCCCGTGAAAGGTCTCAAGGTCAATCAGCACAAGAAGAAAGAGCACATCGTGATCGAGGGCAACCTTTGCTTCATCGAGAATGAGTAGGCTTCTTTTTATCGTTCTGACGTCGAGCTATTTTTCCACAGGTCCGCAAGATATCCGTCAACACAAAAGATATGGACGACTGTCTGTTGGAGAGAATTGGATGATCGGATCGAGACCGGAGTTTTGTCCTTCACCAGATGCAAGCATTGATCTTGAATGGTACACTTATCATATCTCTTAGGTTTTTATTCTAGACTTGTCCGGTTGAGTCAAGCACAACACTTGTCTTCCGTATTTGGAAATCAAAATTTCATTTTTTAAAGCAGAGTATTCCGTGGTTTTTGAAGATTTTTTTTTTTAAAAGGTATATTGGTGTCCTATCGAAGAACTTACAACCGAAAAACCCAAAAAATAAAAAAAAAAGGAACCTGCAATTGCAAATCTCATTGATGAAAAAAAAGTTAATTGAAAATTCTTAGTCACCTGTCATTAGTATGAATAGTTTTGATAAAATCATTGAGTAAAAAAATAAAACATATATTTCGCAAATGTGAAAAATATAAATACTTTAAAATCTCTATATGTATTTTTTTTGATGAATAGGATAGAACTATAAGATTCCAGCACAGAATATATAAATAAACGAGAGAATACAATAAGTTACAATTTTATCGAAAATAAAACTAACAAGCGACAACAAAACCGCAAAATAATGAAACAAACATAGCAAGGCAATTGAGGAAATTGCCACGTGCTCACCGAAACAATCAAAAACAAAACACAAGGGCGCAAAGCACAGCCACCATGGATGCAGGGCCGGAGAGCAAAAATGTCACCGACGACCACAGCTCGACACCAAGGCCGAAAGACACCCTCCCCCACACTGCACAGGCCAAACAGAAAACCATAGCTCCAACTGCACAACATGGAGCAGAGGCAGAGACCCACTCACTAAAGGCAACGGAAAGAATCCCCAGACTCACATTCCCAGGTCTAGAGCACCTGAAGGTAACGCAACACTACCACCGCGTCCAGCACAGAGGAAGAGAACTGCAACAAAACCACCGCGGAGACCTCAACAAACGGAGGATCACACCCTCAGCCACTTCCGGCCGAAGGGACGCACATCCTGAGTCGTCGGCAAGGAAGAACAATAAAAAAATACAGAACGACACCAATCAATAAAGAAGGAGGTGAAGAACACTTCAAAAACAACCACGATAATATCCCAGGAAACCTTAAACCAGCAACCCGGGCCAAACCCAACCCAGCACCAAGGTACGAACTCAGCACCCTACAGGATAGCAAAGAAAAACCCGAAACAACACTAAGAGCACATGAAAAAAACCACAACCAGGTGAGAACAAAGCCTTTAGAGAGGAGATCAATAATAAAAACAGCCAAGGATAAAAAAAACCGCATCGCCGCGGACAAAACATACCCCAGCAGGGTAAAACAAACAAACACGTAACATAACCAGCGATAATCATAAACATACATACAAAACAGTGAACAGAGCAGGAAACAGTAACGGCAAAAGAAGAGAACACAACACTGGCACTAAAGCCAAGTAACAGAACAACCATCACTACTAAGAGAAGAAACATCCAAACCGCAAGATCTAACAACATCGCTGCTCAGCACCAAAAGAACAAGCAAAGGGCAGGCAGGGCCGGCCCTACCCTAGAGGCGGGTAAGGCGGCCGCCTTAGGCCTCCGAAGATTTCGCGATTTTAGGGGCTCCCAAATTTGAACTTCCCTTATAAATATAGGTACGTATTTTGCGCGTTAAAAAAAAGAATATTATTAGGGGCCCCATTTCGGAAGTTCGCTTAGGCCTCCCGTGAACTCAGGGCCGGCCCTGAGGGCAGGAAAGCTGATCAAGCTCCACCGGCGACCCCAAAATCTTTATATATATATTGAAAAATAAATAAAGAGTAGTATTGGCTGTACTCAATATATGCAGATTGCAGACTCAAAATATACTCAAGAAAACACTAGAGCTGACAAGCATTTTTGATATCGGATAGAGCTGACAAGCATTTTTGATATCGGATAGAGCTGACAAGCATTTTTGATATCGGATAGAGCTGACAAGCATTAAGACTAATAATTTATCCGCGATACGCGATGTACGTCTTAATCCAACTCTCCTATTATAATACTAGAGTATGAAAAGTAATATTGAAAAATGAAAAACATTCAAAATGCAACAAACAAGATTCAGAGGGTTCTTTTCATAAAAGGAAAAAAAAAGGGTTTCTCTTCTCTTCCGCCCCCCACCCCCCCAACTCTTCATCCTCTCCAAACCTAATTCCATCTTCCTCATATTTATCTCCAAAATTAATTTTAAATTTTAAATTAATAGATAAATAGAAGTAGGTGAGGAAGAAGGTGATGGGAATAATCCCGACGACCAACGGTTGCCTTAGCCTCCTCCCTGCTCATTTCACAATCGCAACTATAAGGAGGACGACAACGACGACGACGTGGGGGCGGATTCCGAAGCAGTCCATGGCCATGCTGTCGTCTTCCCGCGCCGCCTCCTCTGATTCCGACTCCGGCGGTGACGACTCCGCCTCAAAGGCATGGCTCATCGTCGGACTCGGCAATCCCGGCAAACTCTATCAAGGCACTCGCCACAATGTATGTACTTTCTTTTAAAATTTTAAAATTTTAAAATTTGTAGTCTTCTGATTGTTATTTATGTCGAGAATTGTTGTTACTTTCAGTCATAATTGTAGTGCATTGAGCATTATGTTTGTTCAAATATGGTCGATTTACCTACGATGAACATCTTTATTCGATCCTATTAGTTGGAAGTTATCTTTTGGTATTAAGTATCTAAGTAATTTGTAGACTTGATTGTATATTTTAAGAGAAAACAAATAAAAAAAATTTGATATCACAGTCATATCGGGTCCATACTTGTTGTGAGTGGCTAGGCTGGTTCTCTGTTTTTACGTTACCCTAGGGCTCAAGCACTTGTAAGAGCATCCACAGTTGTGATTGCTAAAAAATAGCAAAATGTATAATATACATATAGCAAAGTCTCGTTTGCTGCAACGGTGAAATGCTATAATATAGCAATAAAAAATTTAATATGATCGGATCAAGATCCGTCCTGCGAATTAAAAAAAATTATGCACTTTTTTTAATAAATAAAAAGAATATTTTATTAATTTTAAAGTTTTTTTATTATCTGAATTTTTTTTTGGCATGGGACGGATCATCAAGATCCATCCCAACCCTCCCACATTTCACGGACGGATCTTCAAGATCCGTTCAACCTTTTTTTTTTCTTCCCATTTTCGAACAATTTTTTTTACGAGAAAAAGATCTAATTTCATTGGATGGAACTTCGAGTTCCGTCTGATATTAAAAAAATTAATTTTTTATTTGGGACTATGCATATTCTCAAATTGCCTCTCAAATATAGCAATGTACTGTAGCGATTTTGTCAAAATATGAATAAATAGCAAACGACTACAGATGCTCAATTGCTAAAAAATGGAAAATATGGAAATTTAGTAAACGAATGTGGATGCTCTAATACCTGAGACTGATTTCTTACTTCTGTTCTGCCCCTCTTTATATTGATAGGTAGGTTGCGATCAGGGCCAGCCCTGAGTTCCGGGGGGCAAGGCGAAAGGCCCAAATAATTATTTTTGGGGGCCTCTAATTACTATTGGAAATATTTTTGGCATATTTTTCGGGCCTGATTCCGGTGGGCTCCGGCCACCGACAGCGCTGGAAAGTGATTGGATTGCGTTCCTCTCGTCGAGTACTATTCCGTAATATACTCATTTGCCAAAAATGGATTCCGTATGAATGATAAATATTGGTCTAAAGTTGGGTATTCGAAATGTACTAACTTGGAAATTTGGAGAAAATGGATAGTCCCACATCGAAAGTTGAGAAAGATTTCTTTAGTATATAAGCTAAAGAAATGGACTAAAGGGTGTAGTCGAAAGTTGAGAAAGATTTCTCTAGTATATAAGCTAAAGAAATGGACTAAAGGGTGTAGTCCTGGAGTTACCACTAACGTGTAGTGGAGAGAGGACCTAGCCAAAGTTACATACACACACGCGCGCTCTCGGCCCATGCCCGACTTGGTTTGGTTTGGTTCTGGCCAGCCTAAATTAATTTTTGCCCCACTCCAAAATTTTTCCTGGATCCAGTTTACTGTTGAGGCATTTGAAATTCTGTAACTGGTGCCATTACTCTGTAACAGCAGAATAATGGATCCATCAGTTACTCCTCATCTTCTATAAGTGCAGTCATTTTTGTCTGTCAAGTCACACCGTTTTGAATTTGACAATCTCCTTCCTCTGAGTCTGAGAGTGCAATACAACTACTGGTTCGCTGGTATCTCTGAAGCTAGGGTACTGCTCTTCAGAGAAAGGTAAATACAGTTGTATCCTGGGAGGCAGTTCGTCAACTACCGCCACACTACGGGACGAATTTTGCTTTAAGGACAGAGATCTTAATCTGGACTCTGTATTGAATTGTCTGGTTTGTTTTCTTTTAATCCTGTAATTGTACTTCTTCACAAAGACTATTAGGACTTTTCTATTTTTCAAAATTCAAGTTCTAACAATTATAATATTCTTTTACGCGCAAAAATACGTGCCTATATTTACAAGAAAAATACAAATTTGGGACCCCTAGAATTGCAAAAAATTCAGGGGGCTAAGGTGGCCTCCTCACCTTCCTAAGGTGGGGGCCGGCCTTGGTTGCGGTTTTGTTATTACTAGCCTCCTAGGTTGAGTAGGGTAGCGGTACTTTTTTAATTGACTAGATCAAGTAGTTTGAAATGGTTTTTAAGGTTAAATTTTTGGAAGTTATAATCATGTGTGGGTTTTTTTCTTAGTGAAGGAGCGCTTCGCTGTTGTTTATGTATGATCAGGTGTCCTTTTTTTGAACCAGAAGAATTTATTTCTTCATTTTTTGGAGAGATTTTTGTGTTAGACGTGTCAGTAGAATGTAGGAAACTAGGTATATTCAAATATCTTTGTCGAGGAAAGTAGATATTGTCAGAGAGAGAAAGTTGGTAAGATAGTCACTATTTTGTTTCACCTTTTTTAGTTTAGCATGTAATCTGAGTCTACGCCTATTAACCCACTTACACCTACTTCAGGAAGAAAATTCCATTGAACTCAATGGAGTACCTAACTTTTCACTCTATGTCGGTTATTATGCTAAGTTACCAACTAAAAAATATGACATCTTTAGTAACCACACTGGTGTCAGTTCCAACACGAATAAGGTGGTTATTGCTATTGCATCATAGTTATGACCTAGAGGAGCACTGTCTTAACCTGAAACCATCCATATGGAGGCTGACATCACTTGATTTTATCATTGAACAAACAAAATCTAGAAAGATTCCCTCATCGTTACTACGACTGGTGATATGTTTTACCTGAATTGGTTATTACTTACTAACAGACAGAGGGAGCATCATAAACTTTCCTCGTTTACTTTTGAGAAGTTGTAACATCTTACAAACTGGCCTGGCAAGTAAATGCCCTATGCCATTGTTGATAACAACTTTCGGTTATCATATGCGATAACAACTTTCGGTTTCATATGTACACTAATTTATGGCTGTTATATGGGATTTTCTTCAATCTCATGATAGCTACCTCCTTGGAAGATCCAGAATATCTAGGAAAAGATTTAGCCCAAGTTCTGAAGGTCATTAAAGCAATTCATCCAATTAGATATGGGTGACTCTTAAATATGAAGTAAGTTGATGCATTAGTCCGATCACTAACCGGTGCAAGTGATAGTGAGAACTATTGTATTGTTCACAGTGAGATTTTAACCAATGACCCTGCTTGGAGAAAAAAATTCGTGGTGATTTACAATTATTTGACTATGATAAGCTAACTTAACCAATATAACCCATTCAGTTATTATACTTGGTGGACCTGCCATGGCTGACCCGGAACACTATCTGACATGGATTCTGGATGCCTAATTGTCAAACACTTCTCATCAAGAGCAATTATTTTACCTCAGTGAAAATAACCATGTTCAGAATGATCTCCCACTTATTGAGATAATTGTCATCCTTTACGAAATAGGTATCACTAATTCTTTCCTTACTGCAACCTGATCCCTAAAACAATAACAAAAGGTTTTTTAGTGAAAATAACCATGTTCAGAATGATCTCCCACTTATTGAGATAATTGTCATCCTTTACGAAATAGGTATCACTAATTCTTTCCTTACTGCAACCTGATCCCTAAAACAATAACAAAAGGTTTTTTATTTGTAAGTTTTTGCTATATAATAACTTTTGTTGCATGACTTTTTTTTATATGATCACATTGTCCTGGTATTCTTCTGACCAAGCTGATTCTATCATCTCTTGTGGTGATAGTGCATATTGAAGTTGAATGGTGGTCTCGGCTATATTTAGTGTTCAGTGTGAATTTTTTCGGGGGCTTTGGAGAGAGGTTGTCCTGCTATCCGAATTAAAAAAATTGAAGTTCTTATCTCTAGTTTGAGATGTTCATGTATCATAGTCGTATACATTGATAGAACAATGTTAAATTGTGAGTTTTAAGTGAGAAATTGAGAGGGTTAGAAATTTCATTTTTTATTCTAACCTTCTTTCTGAGTTTAGTATCAATTAATACTTGCAGTTGACTTTCATGCACTTTTGGCATATGTCCATAATATATGTTTGAATTTTCTTTCAGGTAGGGTTTGATATGATAGATGCTATAGCTGAAGCTGAAAGGATATCTATGAGCAGTATGCGCTCCAAAGCCATGTTTGGAAAAGGTAATTCTCATGTTTTTGTATATTTCAAAGTTTGTTATGCTATGCTGTTGAAGTTTCTCTCATGATAAACAACCATGCCATGTCTCTGCGAATGCATGAATTTTTCATTTTTATCTTTATTTTCGGTTTGGGAAAGCTATAAAGAACAGTGGTCAATAAAGTCTCGAAGGGTCAGCCACTAATTCTGTTTCTCCATTCACCTTTGTTAAGGGCTACATTTAAAATTAACACCTATATTGGGAGCTTAATTACGTTCATTTTGGTCTACACCTAACCTTATTCCATTAATTTTAATCCTTTCATTACTGAATGTGCTATTATGGCCCCTTCTGTCAAACACATGCCTTTTCAATCGGTTCTCCCTCACTTTTATTTACATTTGGAGTACATGGCTTCATTCATTTCGTATCTCTTAGTGTTTTGCCACTCATCCACAATATCCCGATCATATTTTTTTGTAATTGTGTGGTTGTTTTACATATGATGGTAGTGTCAACTTAAATTTCTTACACCCTTAGATAACATATCTCATGTTATGTGCTATTTCTTCATGATACTTCACATAATATAATGATATTGATCTTTATGACCAAAATTGTAGCTTTGCTTTCTTTGCCATGGTGTTAGAAACTTAGGACTATATCTGAAGCTTGCACGCCATGTTCCGTCCACTTTGTTCTTCAATGAGTTGAATCAATTTCATTGATTAATATCTTTCTAGACAATTAGTCACAATTTTATGTCTAATAAAATGTAACTTTTGGGGAGTTACTTTGAAGTACAAGTTGTAGATCGTTCTGTAATCTGTGAGAGGGGAAACAATCGAAGTCACTTTTTCTCCCTTCTAAAAGATAGTTGCATATTCGTCTTTATATTGATTTAAAATCGACTTCTTCTTCTTCTTTTAATTAAAATTAAAATTTTAATTTTAGTTATTTATTCAGGCTATATTGGAGATGTCCCTGTCATGCTTGCCAAACCCCAGACTTTTATGAATGTCAGCGGTGAGTCTGTAAGTAATCACACCCTGTAGTCTTCTTATTAAGTTGGCAACATATATATGTACTAGGTTTGCCCGTTGTCACGTGCCTACGGCACGTCTTCGAAACGGTGCACCTTGTTTGATCATATAAAATAGTTTTGGAGGTCCAACAAATTAATTGAAGTAGGAAACATAAATCAAAAAACATATTATATGATTTTTTTGATTTTTTTTTTGAATTATTTTTTAAGTTTTAAAATTTTAAATTTTTTTAGTTTTTTAATTTTTTAAAATTTTTAAAAAATTTAATTTCTTAAATTTTTGAATAGAAGAGGGATGGAGAGAGAGAGAGAGAGAAATAAAAAATATAGGAGTTGTTTTGGGTTGGGGATTTGAATTTGAGTTTTAGGGAGAACTTTTGGAGGGAAAATATGTTTTGTAAGGTTAGATCTGGGTCTTTGATTTTTGGGGAGATTGAAGGAGAGCCACTTGATAGCTTTCTTTGTGTTTTATTATATAGATATTAATTTTGTTCTCATTTGTAGGTTGGATCTCTTGTTTCATATTTCAAAGTACCATTGAGTCAAGTATTATTGGTAGGGCACTTATCTTCTGTTTCGAAAATTAGTGCAATTTTTTGCTTTCTATCCTTCATAGTTCATAAAATGAGGGCTACTTCCCGGCAGGTGTATGACGACATGGACTTACCTTTTGCAAAATTGCGGTTATTACCAAAAGGTGGACATGGGGGGCACAATGGGTATGTCTGTTCAATCCCCTCTGCTCTTGCTTAATGTAATAAAAAGTTAAAATAGGCATCATGACTCTAATATAATAATGCTAACTATATAAATAAACTGAAACATTTTGTGCCAAATCTCATCCTGTGGTTAGCCTTTTTGACATCTTGGCTATATACGAAGTTCAACAAACCGATGTTGGTTCATCTCTTAAGTTTGGAGGCTTCATGAATACTTATTAAGGACTACTTAGCTACTAGTTTAGGATGTATCAGTGATTTTTTTTTTTTTTTTTTTTTTTTTTTTTTTTTTTTTTGCTCTCAGTATATTACGTCCATGGGTTGACTATCTTTATTAGATTTTTTTTTTCTTCATGTTTTTACACAGAATCTCTTCTTTTTGTTTAACCCTTGTCTTTGATTTTCTCTTCTTATTGCTTTACTTGCAGAACCTGTGCCCTGTGTTGATGATTGGAATTGCAGTCCTTTTATACAACTCTGTCCAGAAATATAAATATAATGCTAGAAATAACAATTAAGAATTGATTTTGAGAGAACAAGAAATATTGAAATTTGAAGTTGTATTTAGTTTATATATAAGAAAGGAAGGGCATGATATGATGCAGAAATTATTGGTTCATACATGAGCCTAACTGTGAGATAGATGGTTCTTTGTTCTTCTTAATAGCTCTATATGAATACTGAAACTAATCATGTCTTTGCAGTTACCTTTTAACGACTGATTGTTTTGTTTGTTTTGCAGTATGCGGAGTGTGATTAATCACTTAAAGGGAAGCCGTGATTTTCCACGTCTAAAAATAGGTAATGATTGTATGCCCTCTCTCAATTTTGCAGCTGCTTTGCTTTTACCTCTGCACTCTTCATACTTTCTAATAGTGAAGGCAAATTTTTTTTTAATAAAAAAACTACTATGAACGTTAAGCAGTTTGAGAAAAACTACCCTATGCCCGCTTCTTCATAAACTATTATAATTCAGAGTTAGCTACCACATTGTGTCAATGACAAATGTAAAATATCCAGTTTCTCCCTTCATTTGTTCACCCAATCAAATATGTTGTTGACAACTTTATAGAAGAAAATCTTGGGTATTTTGTCCAAAAAAGTCATGTGCAACACACGCTCACATATTAGGCAACTCTATGTTACACATTCTGATAGTCAAAGTGAAAGTTGGATATCTGTTCAAATTTCATGGTAGTTTTCTACAGTTTAGCTGGAAATTATAATTGATTTGCTTGAAAATATCAAGGTATCGGGCGGCCACCAGGGAAAATGGATCCTGTCAATTTTGTTATGCGACCTTTCAATAAAAAGGAGAGGGAAGAACTCGACTTCACCTTTCAAAGGGGCTTGGAAGCAGTCAGAATATTAGTGCTTCAAGGGTTCAATAAAAGTGCAACCTTTGCAAATAGTGCGCGACCATCAGAACTTTTGAACAGTTGACGATCAAAGAGGCTTGTCTTGTGTACAGGTATGGACGTGGTCCATTGCCTTCAGATTAATTTATAGCTTCTGACAAATTTGAGAAAGAGAGCAGAATTCCAACATTTAATTTTGGAATTCAGATTTAGGTTGACAACTGATTGTAAAAATCTTGTGAAATTCTTTGTGAAGTTATAATCTATAACCGAGTCTGTTTTTATTTTATTGTGAAAGATATGTAGCTCTAATGTTTTGTTGTCGTATAAAAAGGCTAATTTGTGTAGAACTACGATAAACAATAGTCGTAGTCTTGCTTTGTTACGCGTGACCGCAGGTGGAAGCTTACACTTGTGCACGCTTCTACTGCTTCCATTTAATGTTTGGATTAAGAAAGAGAGCAAAGGTGACAGCATTTGTCCTTGAGTCCTGAGTAAGGGTTCAAATTATTCTTGAATTTTTCCCCAAACTATCCCACTTTTTGAAAGTTTTTTCCAAACTGCCATACTTTTTTTAAAAAAATTCCCAAAATGTCATACTCGCTTTTTGAAAAAGCGAGTTTGGGTAAAATTCCATCGTTTTTTCAGAATGCGAGTCTTAGGCTTTGCTTTTGCACTTGCCTACACTCGCTTTCTGAAAAAGCGAAGAGATTTATTCCACACTCGCTTTTTGAAAAAGCGAGTGTTGATTGGATTTTTTTATGCCCCACGCTCGAAATCAGATGAGTAATTGGTTATGCACTTAGTAATTTGGACTTTGTACTAGTTTGTATGAGTTTAATTTTGAAGAAGCGTTAATCGTCATTTGTTATGTATGAGTGCGATTGTTGCGTGTTGAGAATTGGTTATGCATGATTTGGTTGAAGAGTATTGTAAGCAAAATTTAAGATATTTTTTTTTGGCATACACTCGCTTTTTCAAAAAGCGTAGTATTTTGCTCATCGCTTTCTGAGAAAGCGAGTGTTGAGCCTGAATTTCTGAGAAAGCGAGTTTTCCAGCGATCAAGCTGATCTCTAGAAAACTATGAACTCCACAGTCGCTTTCTGAGAAAGCGATGTGGTTTCACATAAACTCGCTTTCTGAAAAAGCTAGTATAGTTGAAACCACCTCAATTCTCAACCATTTGCTTGCCAACAAACTCCAAACTTGGATAATTTGCAAGATTCTCGTCTCCAAAGGCACATTGTCTAAAGAATCTGCAAAATTCCTCTTTGGCTAAACCTTCCAGATGTATTGCTTCTTTGGTCCCCATCATTTCTGGAACCTCTTCAACCACCAACGTCGTACCAAAGGGTCCATCAAGTTCCCTTCATTCTTCTGATGTGCCCAGAAGTGCTCACATAAATTCAGTAACAGACTTGTTACCAATTCCCTTAGTTCCTATTCACATCAATTATTATTGCCAAAGATTATCATATTTCTGTGCCTTCGCCACCCCCATAAAGCTATCCCTAGTACTAATTTCTTCATGACCTTACATGGTTTCTTTCCTGCATTGGTGATTAGCATTTTCAAGTCTTTTAAATTCCTCGATCGGGTTGAATTCAACTACCGGAAGATCAATTCTATCCCAAAATTTACAGATCTCCTCACTGTGTATGATTAATTCACCTAAACTCGTTTTTTCAAAAAGCGAGTGTGGGAGAAATCCCCTCGTTTTTTAAGAAAGCGAGTGTAGGCAAGTGTAAAAGCAAAGCCTAAGACTCACTTTCTGAAAAAGCGATGTGATTTTACCCAAACTCGCTTTTTCAAAAAGCGAGTAGGGCGTTTTGAAATTTTTTATAAAAAAATAAGGCAGTTTGGGAAAAACTTTCAAAAAATGGGATAGTTTGGATAAAAAATTCATTATTCTTGGTGTATATTATGTGTCATCTAAGCAATTCATCGCTAAAAAAAGAAGAAAGATATACATTGCAGGAAATGACCAAGGATCAGAAAACCAATAGTAGATAGTACGTGGAAAGAAAATAAATGAAGAGAAAAACAAACCAAACGTAATAAACAAGTCCCACATTGATAGTGAAAAGCCAAACAATACTCATCTCTGATCTCTAATATTATAATGGGAGAAGGCATTAACGTATTTTGTCAATCACGTATACCTTTAATATGAAGGAGGTTTCAGCTTCGAGTCCTCTCAACGTCAGAGTTTATTTATTTATTTATTTATATAAATTATTAAGACGTGCATTATTTGTGGATAACTAATAAAAAAAATGTCTCCAATTCGAGGCCAAACTACATCAAATTTTTTATTTTAAAAATATAAATTTGCACGTGTAAATTACTAGTTCATAATAATAAAAAAACTAATCAATACTTTGCAGTGTAAATCAACTGTACTGCTACCAAGGAAATCAAAAGTGAGCCTAAATAATTCTTTAGGTAATTTACTCTCACTTTCAGTCAGTTGAACCACCACCACCAATATGAGGAAGAGGTGGTGGGGCAGCAATGGATCCCGTCATCCAAGCTGGTGGCACATCCCGTCCGCTCCTCCACTATACTGAAAAGCGGTGGCAGCATTTTGTAAACTCCGGCCATCTCCTTCATTCCTCCACCACCATTGAGACCACCGGCATGATCCCCATCGGGGTTCCAAATGCTGATTTTTGGTTGCATTCTCCTCACTGCATCAGCATTGATCCTCGCCATGTCCCTGTACATTCTCCTATTGTCTACAGGGCCGGCCCCGAGTTTTTGGGGGCCCAAGGCGAAAGACTCAAATAATTATTTTTGGGCCCCCTAATAACAATATAATTTTTTAATATACAAAATACGTGTCTATATTTACAAGGGGAATACAAATTTAGGGACCCCTAAAATTGCAAAAAATTCGGAGGCCTGGGGTGGCCGCCTCACCGGCCTCAACGGGGACCGACCCTCCCTATTGATCGTGAGAAATTCTCTCATTGCTGGGTAGTTTCCTCCTAGTGCTAGTAGTAGGGTTTCTAGATAAGTGCCTTGGGCCTTGGCTAGAGCCACAAGTCCTTGGACTTCATTATGCTTGCCGTAGAGCTCACCTTCGGCCTCTTGCTGGCAGGCGAAAAGGGTTGCTGCTGCAGTTGCTCGACGAGCATCTGCCTGTTGCTGCTGCTCATATAGAGCTGCCTCCGCTGCCTTCTGCTTCTTGTACAACTCACAGTTGGCATCTTGAATCCGTGTACTCACCCATGTTTTTTTTTAGATAGGTACTCACCCATGTTATAAGTATCTTAGTAATGGTTTCGCACAGTATGGAAATGAGGCTACTGTTGGATATATTGGTATATTCTCTCTATATAAATATAGCACGTGCATATGTGTAACACGTGTAATGAACGTACAATTGATTGGATATTGGAATGCGGGTTTGTGGGCTTATAACCCGATACCCAAACCAGTATTTAGGAATAAATACTGGCGTGTGATAGCAGTCTAGGTATTCCAATCTTGATACCTAGGGTGAATATCTCAAGCAACTTAGATCTAGAGATAAACCCTAATTTTCCAATTGTTAATTTCTCACAAAACCTAACAATCTTGAGATACTATAATCAATTTTGTGAGATTAATAACGAACCTTTGTTGGATCTTGTCGGATACAATCGCAGCCCGCACCGTCGCTGACCATCGACGACCCCCCCGTCGGTTTCGATCGCAGCCCGCACCGTCGCTGACCATCGACGACCCCCCCGTCGGTTCGATCGCAGCCCGTCTCCTCCTCCTCTGTCGACTCGCCGCCTGCTGTCGACCACGGTCGAGGTGTCGACCTGAGTTTCCAGCGAGATTCGAAGTCGCCAGCGACCAGCGAAGCTCTCGACCCTTCCTTCTCCGATCGCAGTCGATGGCAGCGTCCCCCTCAGGCGCCGACTCCGATCATCTTCTCTCTTCTTCATCTTTGGCAGATTGGGTCTGTGTGTGGAACCCTAATTTGAAGAAGACAGTGAAGGGATTTTTTGTATTTCATCATCAGATCTGTTTAGACGCACACAAGCTGTTCGATGCTGGGTCTTTTTGGCGCAGAATGGTTTGTTGTTTGGATTTGTTCCCAACAGACACGAGTCTAATCAATTAAAGGGGAAGAGATGGTGAAAGATAAGTTCTTTACTTTCCTCCTATTACATTTCTGTTAAATATTTTGCTATGTGCTGCAAGTTCAAAACACTCGTTCTAAGATTACGTTTTGAATTATAGAATTACTATGATGCTAAGAGTGGTTAAGTTCAAGACTGTATTAATCACTTGTTTAATTTAATACAAGTTGAACAGTTGTTTTGGCTATATGCTAAAACACAATATCTATTTTGATAAGTTAAACTGTATGTTGACTATAAAAATCGAATCTCCAGTTAAATTGTTGCTAGAATTAGATTGTGCTAATAATCTGTTTAATTGGCTAATCTTTAACAATTTGATGAATGTAGGAACTTGAATGTTACCTACAAATTGTGTATGTTGGAGACGATGGATTTGCATCATGGTATGATAAGTCTGCACTACGCAAGCTTCTCCATCGAATTTGGAAAAACACTTCTAACCTGAAGTGTCGGTATGATCTACTTTAATTTTCTCAGTACTTTTCATGTGATGAATGTGTTAACGTTTTGTGCGTTTGATCATATGATTGAGAGTTTTAGATCATAGTTATTCTCGCTCTGGAAAACTAGCATGTTTAGGGTTGTTAAGTGTTTTTATCATACTATGTGTATAGATATTTTGACAAATCTATTGTTTGCAGTTTGTGTGAGATTACATATCTGCTTCTCTAAAATTTAAAATAAAATAAAATTGTATAAGATGTATAACAAATGTCTGTAACTTAGGAGAGAGCATCTCTTAATGTAGAATATGACTCTACTAGTTACGTTGTGTTCCCTCTCATTCATTGTACTGTGTGTGCAAAGTTGAATTATAATATGTTAGTCACTATCTCATTTAGCGTTATGAAGATGATGAAGAACGAGTAAAGGAAAGAACTCTTTGCTCAATGTTTTTGAGCTAGTGGACATTGTTAAAACCATTAGAGAAAGCAAATAATTTTTGAAAATTGTGATAGAGTAATTTTGTATTAATTCTTATAAAGTGCATATATTGTCAATCGTATGTATATGTTGAGTTTAACAAATGAGACAATTAATAATAATAGTTCTAATTGTGTTCTTGAACATAGCATAATTAGCTAAGATTTGAGAACTATATATTCAATTGTTTGTGAGGAAATGTGATCTAATTATCAAAACTGTGGGGGAAATGGAGTTAAAAGCTATTGAGTAAAAAGCTTTAACATCCAAGTTGTTTTGAAATTTAGAATCACTATGAACTATATATTAAATTGTTTGTTCTTGTTAAAACTCATAACTCTACTAAATAACACTCCATTAAATATGATAAATATGAAAGTTGTGCTCAGATTATGATCACTAGAAAATCATTTAGTTTGGTCTCTAGGAGCACACAACTTTTTAAGTCAATACATTCTGATATTTGCGATCTCAGTAGCTTTGTGACTAGATGAGACGATTGTTGGTCAGAAGTATTTAATCGCTTTTGTAGATGATTAATATAAGTCTGTCATATATATAAAGAATGAAGCACTTGTTATTCTTAATGGATTAAAAATTATAGTTAAATGCTAAAAATCAAGGGTTCAGTTGTGATAGAGGTGGTGAATATATTTTAACAACTTTAGATAAGTTTGCATTGGGCATAATCTCTAGTGCACTATACTTACAACAGTCAAACAGTATTGATAAAAGTTAGAATCAAACACTTAGTGAAATGTTGAATTCTATATTATTGACTGTTGTTTGTCTTGTGTAATTATGAGTGATATTGTATTGTTAATCATATCTTTAATATGTCACTACACTCCAAATTGAATACACCTTGTAAATCATGGTATGAAAACACAAACAGTTTTGTTAAAGAGAAAATGTATGTTGTGATACTTTTGTTAGAGTACATGACCCTAGAATGCCTAAAGTAGGACCTACAACAAATATTTGTGTGTGTTTAGATAGTGCAGAATGTAGCTCTATGGACAGATGTTGGATCTATCTAATTTGTGTTAGAAGAATCTAGACTTGCAAAGTTCTTTGAGGATATGTTCATCAAAGATAAATGTATGAAATAATCTAGTCCTACAGACATATTCAATGATTCACGTTCAATGATTCACAGCTGGAATCAAGAACTAGCCTTACTGACACTTGAAAACCTGAATGACAAATGAGCTAAGAAGAGTCTTTAGTAGACAATGAGATGATTCTGTGTCATACAATAATACTTTAATTTAGTTGATCTGCTGAAAGAGGCTAAAACTATAGTAAGTAAGTGGGGTTTTGTAGAAGAAACTTAATTTTGATTGTTCAGTAGCAATTTTAATACTTTTTAGTAGCTAACAGATTGACTGAGAAAAATGAGGTAGATTTATTTGATGTCTACTCATATGTTTGTCATATTGCTACAATAAGTATTCTTCTTACCCTTACATCTATTGAAAATTTTGACATTCATAAAGGATAATTAAAAGGTTTTGTACTTGATGTTTTGTACTGAACAGTTTTGTACTGGAAAGTTTTAAACTAATATGTTTAATGAACAAGATTTACAATATAGTAAAATTATTGTATGTTCTTAAAACATGTATAGCCAACAGATAAATAATTTGACAAATTTTTGAAAGAGCCTAGTATAAGAATCAAGTAATTCAAATCAGTGCCTTCAACTTTGTGGTGTGTCAAATATAGTGGCTATTATTTGCTTGTTCTGTTGACATGCAAGTTCTTGGAAGTGACCTCTCTATTATAAATGAAGTTAAAATTATGCTATCCAAAGAATTCAACACGAAAACCTAGGTACTGTGGACACCATAGGTATAAGGGTGAGTTTTCAGTTGGCAAGGAATAACTCTTAGCCAAACTCATCAAATCAAAATGTGTTTCAAAAGTGGGGATATAGTGATTGAAAGTGTGTTTTGAAACACCTTATGATTATGATAAAAGGTTGACACCTAATGATGGTGCAACTATGAGATAGGTAGATCATTCTAATGGAATTGACAGTCTCATGTATACAAAGATCTGCACTAGAATAGACATAGCCTTTGAGGTAGGTATGATCTGCAGATTCACTAATAATCCCATACACATTTGAGTGCCCTTAAGAGGCAAATGAGATACCTGAATGGTATTCAAGAGTTTGCTTTGTGCTACTCTAGTCATTCTTCGAATGAATGACTGACCTGATGCATTATGATGCTCAGAATTTAGTGAAAGTGATAACTAGTAGATATGTGTTTACACTAGGAGAAACAGAAATGTTATGGAAACAAAAAGCAAACAGGCACTGTGCTATCATCCATGAAATCAGACCTCTATGTGTAATCCTCTGCAGGGGAAAAGGCTGAGTGGATTGAAGAAATTGTTGCTAGTTATCCATTAAGAAGTTTAAGTAACTCTCTAATTCTGTTATGCGACTATCAAGCTACAATGCACTGTAGCTCATAACTCACTCTATAATAGTAAGAGGAGTATATTAAGGCTGAAAGAAGCCTAGTTGAACTTTCTCATAGATAAAGTGCAGTTGCGACAAGTATGGCTAATGCTCTTGCTAAAAGACTTGAAAGTGATCTAATTATCAAAACTGTGGGAGAAAGTGGAGTTAAAAGCTATTGAGTAAAAGGCTTTAATATCCAAGTTGTTTTGAAATTTAGAATCCAATTGGAGCCATAGAGAAGTTCAAACTTAAGCATCAATTTTAGGCAGTTGACATGTATTAGATAATTTTGATGATTCGACATAAATTCCACAAATATATAATGTCATTCCAATTTTGATGGTATTATATATCTAGGAAATTTACTTAGAATAATCATATTATTCCAATACGAAACATGAAAACTTGTCGATGTGTTTCCGATGATTAAATTGTCCTAAATATCATTCCAATTTTGATGATATGTCTTTTATAGATACATGTTTCATTCCAATTTTGATGATTTAATGTTAAACCATGATTGAAACGACAGTCTTTTCATTCCAATATGAAACATAGTATGGTTCTTGTGTAGAAACTATAAAGTTCATGTACTTTACTTATTAAAGATACTTGATTGTGATGCTTGCGTTACATTTTTGCTAAGCTAATTATGAATTGTACTAAGTTCTTTTGTGGAACTAGATAGTATGTGAAATTCGTTGGAATTCTTAGAGATGTGTCTCTTGATATTCTTGTTTTCTATAAGCTAGCAAAGATGGAGGAGTTGAATTTGTCAACATAGATTTCAAAAATAATGATTTGCTCAAAATGGAGGAGTAAACATATAGCAGTATGCAAGGATAGAATTTCAGTTTATTTCTTTTGAAGAATAAATTAATCACTTGCATGGTAAAACTTCTGTTGAGTTTAAGACTCTTGTGTTCATGAGCTTAAAACTCATATTTTGTTTTTGAAGTTTATTTGCTTTGTTTGATTTTGAAACTATGACAGATTATTCCAGTTGGTTTAGTCTATGTGAACTATTCTGAATTGGATATGGTTTGGAACTATTTAATTATATTGGTTTAGTCTTGATTGAACTATTCAGTTTTATAATTCTATTGGTTCTTATGAAACTGTACCTTTATGATGCTTTTCCTTTATGGACTGCTATCAGCCAGTCAGTTGTATACTGATCTGATGAGATAATCCTGTACTTTATATATTGAGAATATAGGAGGAGATTGTTGGATATATTGGTATATTCTCTCTATATAAATATAGCACGTGCATATGTGTAACACGTGTAATGAACGTACAATTGATTGGATATTGAAACGCGGGTTTGTGGGCTTATAACCCGATACCCAAACCAGTATTTAGGAATAAATACTGGCTTGTGATAGCAGTCTAGGTATTCCAATCTTGATACCTAGGGTGAATATCTCAAGCAACTTAGATCTAGAGATAAACCCTAATTTCCCAATTGTTAATTTCTCACAAAACCTAACAGCTACATCGTACGATGATTCTCTAAATTATAATGGGAGAAATAGTAGAAAAATGATATTTCGTTTTACCTTAATCTCGTAGTCAATAGTGGACTTTCTAAGAAACTCAGCCTTGAGCTTCTCCATCTGCCTTACCGCATTCTTCTTCTCCACCTCCATCTGCAGCCCTGCCTCCCTGATAGCCACCGCCTTTGCTGCCACCACCTCTGCCATGTTTGTCTGCTTTTTCCATTCCGCCTTCTTCATCAACAGCTTTGCGTTCGCCTGTTCGCCTCGCTCTCATTCTCAAATATCGTCACCCGTGTCTTCACCTTCGCCTCCTGCTTGTTCATGTTAAATTCAGAGATACTTGAGAGAAATAATGTGTTATTGGTGTTTAGTGAGACACTGAGTCAAATACTTATAAAATTACAGAAGTAAAGAGATATAGATGAGAACTACATACATATATGACTACAAATTGATAGTTGTAAAGAGATAATGATTACATAATGATAGCTCTGAATGGATAAGGATGAAGACTACAAGCGCTTATATAAACACCCCCCCCCCCCCCACCCACACACACACCCATACACACACACACACACACACACACACACACGAGCTGTGAGACCCCGTATTATAGTATAATATACTAGTATAGTGTATATATATATATATAGTATAATACTATAGTAGTAGAAAAAAGAAAGAAAGAAAGATTGGAGATGACGTGTAGGAAAAAGAAAGAAAGGAAAGAAAGAAAGTGGTTGATGGTGTATAGGATGATCCTATGGGATTTGAAGGTGTGATGGGCCTATAACATGGTCTATGGACCATAGGAAGAATTAATTGAATGAAAGAAAGAGTGCATGTGCTCTGTGTGTGTGCTTGGTGTGTTTGACCGGGGGATTTGACCATGGGAATAATACCATATCGGTGGTGATTAGGAGTAGGATTATGTATATATTAGGAAGCCTATGAAGAAGGGTTACCCAACGTCCGGACACCCTTTTGAAGCAGCCTGTGGTGGGCGTGGCTAGAATTTAGTTAATTGTGTGCGTACGAGTTGAGTACGGGGCGTTACACGAGCTTATATAACCCCCCTCCCCCCTCCTCCTCTCTCTCTCTCTCTCTCTCTTCAAACCTAACGTAGGATTGGGGAATGAGTGTTTGCTTGAATTGGAACGAGGCTAAAGTCATCAACGAAACCGAGTTGCAGAGTACGAAAGACAGCAGAATAGGGTTGCAGCATTGTATGAATGTTGGACAAATTGAGGTGGTACATTGCAGGGAGTAATGTACGGAAGCCAGAACGTATCCTGTATTGCATTCAACATACGAAAGCCGGATGAACCAGGGTTGTGCATTGTACGTAGAGTTCATACAAAAAGTATAGTTGGATCTGAGAGTCATCATAGCAAAGTTGGTTGTTGTCGTCGGAAGAAGCCAAATTGGATTTATGCTTTAGGATGTATGCTTGGATAAACATGTAAAGGGATCCTAATGGCGTGATAGGATTTTGATGGCATCGTGATGGTAGGTGTCGACGAGTGGAAATTCTACGATGATGATGGTGGAAGCGGACACAGAAAAGAAATTGGAGTGGATCAATGGTGTTGGGCGGAACATATATGCGTGAAGGCTTGGAAAGACAAAACTAGGGTTTTTGGAAAATAGAAGGGTGAAGACAAAAAACCTTGTCGATGGGAGCAAAGAGCGGAAACAAAGAGAAGCCGTTGCCGAAGAGGTGGGGTGAGGTAGAGTGATTCCGTTGATGACTGGAATCACCCCACCCCAAGGATGCGGAACAATATAGTCTAACTCTTGTAAATTAGAGCTCTGGTAGCATGTCAGATTCAGAGATATTTGAGATAAATAATGTGTTATTGATGTTTATTGAGGTATTAAGCCAAATACTTGTACAATTACAAAATAAATGAGATAGGTATGAAAAGTGCAAAGAGATAAGGACTATAGATTGATAGTTGTAAAGAGATAATGATTAGATAATGATAGTTCTGCAGAGAAAAGGATGAAGACTACACATATGAAGCGTGTATGTATTTAACACTTCCCATCTCCCCACTTATGTGTCTGGTAAATCTTGGTCTGTGTCAATCTCAGCAGCATACTGGAGGGTTTGTCCTTCTATCTATTTGGATTCAACCTCGCCCTTCAACTTGGCCTCAGAGATGTCAACCCTGGTTTGGTTGGCGGCCTCCATTTGGGTCTTTTGGCCAAGGTAGAGGAAGTACTCGATCATGACCCTTCAAATCTACCAACTGGTTGACATTTGCATTGTAGATGTAGTGTCCGAATTGGGAGCTATTTAGCTTTTTGACCTCATTTTTGTTTTTATTTAGTGAAATGACCCTGTTTAGAAAATATTTAGTGAAATGACCTAGTTCTTAATTAAATTTCTATAGTATCCTTCCTATAATAATTTTTATAGGATGTGTGACCTTTCTTCAAATTCTAAAAGTTTTTGGGTTTTAAGATAATTTCTATTTTTATTATTAGATTTTAGTTTTTCTGTTTTCAAGCTTATAAATTAGTAATAAATTTACAAAAAATTATAGAAATTAAGTAAAAATTACTTACTCTGTACTGGCTCTGATACCAACTATGGGTGCGAAGCGTGTAATCACTTGAAGACCTGAAAAACAGAAACTTGTGCAAAGCGTGAAATCTATTTCAAGATCTCTCATGGCTTCTGATTCTGTCTCAGATATTTCGCTACTACGTGGCTATATTAATAGAGTAATAATTATCTTCAAAAGAGAACAAGAGAGTATCAAAAAACTTTAAAATAAAATCATGAGTAGGGAGAGATTTCTTAAGGATACCATAAAAATCAAAACAAAATGGCCCATCATGCTTCCGACCTAGTTAAGCCTCTTTGAGCTGCTCTGTACCAGTTACTACTAGTGGATAAAATACCTCTGGTATGCACCCCGATTTCAGTGCTCCTTTTACGTTCCTCCCATCTTAGGACTACTATGCTCTTCAAGAGAGCTTCACCCAAGAGATACGTCTGGAACAACTAGTAACACTTCGATGCAGGCAACCGCAACCTAACTCGTTTCCTGCTACTAAGTGTACAACTCAACTAGAGAAGGTTGCAAATTGGACTTTTTGCAAGATTTTTGGCAGAGCATAACAAAACTCTCCCCGAGCAGAAGAGATTAGTTACTCATCTCTTTTGAACAAGAAAGTTACTCAGCTCTGATACCAACTGTGTGGTGCGAAGCGTGTAATCACTTGAAGACCTTATTTTCTACAAGATCTGGTAGTTGCATGAACTCATAAAACATAATTTTTATTTCCTTCAAACTTGTTACAAACAGAGACTTTTCAAGATTTTGAGAAATTTTTTCTCTTAAGGATAATCTGCCCTCTCTCTTGCTTAGCTTTTCCTTTTATAGACCAAGGGATCAGCTTACAACAAGTTTTCATGCGTCACTGCTTACATCATATGTTCAATAATTGTGATAAATACGTAAGTATTTACATCAGCTTACAATAATTATTCTGATTACATTTTGGCCTATTCTAGAAAAAGAGATTCCTCTTGGCCGACATCTTCACATGCTGCACATTTATGTTGGCGCTCCATCTTCATCAAGCTACAATAATATACAGCTGTCTCTGCTGTCATTGTCATTGCTCCAGTAGATAACATATGGTACCAGCTGTCAAACAGCTTATGCTTATCTTGTGGCTATTTGAACTTTGCTATACTATACATTATTATTTTATCTGGATCTGGGCTGTCATAGATCCATATATTGCTGTCTCTTTGTTTTATGTTTTTTAATTCACAGTACATGTTCCTGAAGCCCATTGCCCTTATTTCTGGGATTAATTTATCAAATTCTTCAGTTTTAAATGGTACAATATTTGATGCTCCATAGATCATTTTGGTGGCCATCCCTATTTTTATAACATGTTCTGCTGGAAATTCTTCATCATCATTAAGATACTCGGGGATGGCTGAATACATTCTGACATATACTTTTGAGGCCTTCATGAGCCCAAAATAACTTTTGGCTGTTTTTGTAAATTTCTCTTGGTAGGTGGACTAGTTCTTCACATTCTCTGGACGGATTGATGCAATGAATAAGTCCTCTTTCGAACAATGTCCTAGTTGTTCTTGGATTAGCTCCTGGTAGGATGATGGCCTTGTTCATGTGCTGTTGAGATATAGTTTTGATGAACTAGTTTACCTCTGTTACTTGGCATAGTTTTTGAATATATTGTAAAAATAATATTTTCTTCAATACTTTGGTAGGAGCTTTCTCAGTAAGAAATGTCTCCTTGTATGTGGTTTTATTTGAGAATATAATTGCTTCTTCTTTTACTGACTGAGAAGGCTCACCTATCTCACTTATTTTCTCGCTATTATTGTCCGCTATATTTTCTGTGGTTACATGCTGACTTACATGCTGATAGAACAGACTTTGGAGTCCGCATATTTGTAGTTGTAACTGATTAAATGCTTCTTTTAGTTGCTTTATTGTTCTATTGATGTAAATAACATCTTGTTCTATTTGCTGAACTCTGGTTTCCATTCTGCAACAAGTGAAATAGTTAATTTCTTGATAAAAAATCAGCTAAAATATTATCTTTTTCTTTTATGTTTTCTATTAAGAAATCGTAATGTGCTAACTCCATCTGCCACCTTATCAATCTTTTGTTTGCTATGGTTGGGTCTATTGTTTTGTTAATCCAACTCTTTGCTTAGGTATTATCTACTCTTACTGTAAATTTTGTATGTATTATGAATAGTTCAAACTTTTTTATAGCTTTTAAGATTGCTAGTAGTTCTTTTTCGTTTATGTAGTAATTTTGTTGGGTTTGTGTCAAAGATCTACTAGTATATCTAGCTAGTTTTTTCTCATTTTCTCCTATTTCAATAAATTTTAATACTGCTCCCCAATTGTTTTCACATGCATCCGTTTCTATTATCCAAGAACATTCTTTAACAGGTAATCTTAGCTTATGTAATTCTGAAGTTTGTTGTTTTAATATTTTAAGTTTCTTTTCATTCTCCGGGATCCATTTCCATTTCTTATACTTTCTTAGTTTTTGTTGTAACCAATTTATTTTTGCTGATAAATTTGGTATGTAACCTCTTATTTGATTTAGTAACCCTATTATAGCTTGTACTTCTCTTTTTTCTTTTAGGACATTAGGAAAAGTCTTTATTTTTTCTGCTATATGTGGTTGTAATTCTATTCCTTCATGTGATAATTTTGTTCCTAAGAATTCTATCTCAGTTTTGAATAATACAATTTTCTTTTTTGATAGTATAATACCTGCATTTTTCACTATTTCTATGAATTTTGGCAGATGTTCTTTATATTGTTCTTCATTTTCGGATTCTATTAGAATATCATCTACATATACTAATATGAAATTGTTGTATTTTTCAAAAATTTTATCCATATACTCTTGAAATATTCCTGGACTTTTTTTTATAACCGAATGGTAATACATTCCATTCATAAAATTCCTGAGGTGTGCTAAATGCTGTTAAAGGTTTTGAATCTTCTGTTAGTTTTACATGATAAAATCCCGATTTACAATTAAATTTCGAATATATTTTTCTTCTTCTTACTGTGTTAATTAGTATTTGCATGTCTGGTAGTGGGTATCCAAATCTCTTAGTATTTTTATTTAGTTCCTTATAATTTACTACCATTCGAGATTTACCTTTTTTTTCTTCTGAATGCTTTCTTACTATGAATGCTGGTGATGAATGTGGACTTTGTGATTTTCTTATGTAATTATTTTTCCCTAATTCTTTTATGTGTATTTTGAACTCTTCTAGGTCTGTTGGAGTATGTCTTATAGGCTTAATTTTTATTATTTTGTTCTTATCTATTAACTCTATATGTGCGGTGGGTTCACTTAAGTTCCATTTTGCCAAAGGGTCTTCTCCGTACAGATCTTCTAATTGTTTTTGTAAAATTTCTTTTGTAGTTGTTTCTTGAACTTGTTGTATTCTAGTTTTGTTTGGTAAATAGGTATTCACCACGTTGGGTTGAACAAACTCTGATGTGTGGCAGGTCAGTTCTGGAATAAGGTTGGGTTATTCTAATTGCTATTGCTTGGTGTCTGCAAGGTGTTGTAAATATGACTGATTTATGTGATATAGTTATGGGATAGTATTGTTGGAAAAAATCATTTTCTAAGAGTACATCATTATTCATATCATCAAACTGGTATATATATTATAGGTATTTTTAGTATGTAACTTTCTATTTGTACATTAACATTTTGTTGATATTTTTCAAGTATGATAGTTTGTCTAGTTAATCCAGTTATTGCTTTTTTATTATATCCATCTTGTTTCCATTTTGGTAGTATATTTTTGCGGCATAGGCTAGTACCTGCTCTGGTGTCTATTAGACTGTGATAGTTTCTTGATTTGTATCCTTCGTAAAAAAATTCTGTTGGAATGTATAATGTGTTTTTTGTTGCTCTTAATGGATTCATTTGTCCAATATCATATTTATTATTATGCTTTCATTGTTTACTATTATTGTGATTTTTCTTCTTGAATTGAGTAAGGTTGTACTGATGTAAGGAAGTCAGTTCCTAATAACAGTTCATTAACATGCTGTTCTGGGTCTACGTGTAAGTGTAATAACATCTCATTTTTACCATTTATCCTTAGTGGTAGCTAGTATAATTTTATGTACAATTGGATGTCTATTATTGTAATAGTCTAGGTAGTAATATGGGTTTTCTAATGTTATTAATTTAGTGGTTTTTACATTTATTTGTTTAATATGTGAATTAGTGGCTCTTGTATCTACTAAGGCTATTTGTTTATTTCATTTCTCATTGTCATAATATTCTATTTCTATTTTAAATTGGTTATTGTTTCGGTGTTCTAATGTATTTATTATTGGTATTAATTCCAATGCCTGTTGTTTATTTTTTATTGAAAGTGATATCTTTCCGAACATTATTTGTGGTGTTTTTCCTTTTGTAGTTTCTTTTGCTTTATTAAAGTCGAATTCTATATAATTTGGTAGTCATTTTAGGGTTTTCTCTAGCTGGTTTGTATCTTATGATTTCGCTGAATAGAGGCTCTATTTTAAAATTATCTGTATTTCTATTTTTTACTTCGTGCTTGCTAGTGAAAACGTAAATGTTTCTTATTTGTATACTCATAGCTTTGCTTTTTTCTATCATTTCTATACCTGATAACCTATGATACATGACTAAGCTTTTATCTTTATTTTCTTCTGCCGTGCTTATAGAGAAATTAAGTTTTATTGTAAACTTTATCTTTTGGTACATTAGGTTTTCTTGTACTATTCCTATCAAGGCATATTGTGTACTTGATATTATCCTATCATCCATTAGGTATATTTCTAGGGGTGTATTTATTCATTCCTTAAAATAGGCTTTTATTATTATTTGTACAGCTCCTAAATGTATGTGTTTTAATGTTTTTCTGGTTTTTTCATTTATTTTTTCCATCTCTTGTTTTATTATTCTTTCGGTTATTAATGGGACTATGGTTTTTCCTTGTACTTGTTCAATGTCTATAGGTTGTTCATTATTCCTAGCTATTATGAAGGTACTTTTCTTTCTTTCAAATATTGATAGTTTAAAAATTTCTTTTGGATTTATATCTAATTTAGTCGCTCTTATTTTATCGTAGTTTTGTATGTCAAAGCACATTCTTTTCCTTAGTTCTTCATTCTTTTCTTCTCTTTCTGAAGGTTCTCATATTTCTGTTAAATCTATTATCATGTTTATTTCACATTCTTCTGTTTTACCTTCGCTACTTCCACTATCTTCTTCCATTACCATTATTTCTTCATCTTCACTTATTTCTGGCCATTATTCATCATATTCTATGGGTTCATAATTTATGTTATTCATTTCTTTAATTTCTTCTACGTATTTTACATTTTCTTTGTTCATTCTTTTAGGACAATTTGGTGATATATGTCCTACATCTCCACATATGTAACAATTACATTTTTAATGATTTTTTGTATACTACCTATTTTTATTCTTATTCATTTTTCTAAAGTATTTTTTATAAGGTTTTCTATATATCTTAAAAGTTTTTCTATATTTTGGTTTATATTTTTGGAATTTGTGATTATTTTTCTTTGTGCATTTATAGTTATTATTGCATCCCCAATGATTCGGCCTTGCATCCTCACAACAAATTCTTTGTTTATATGTTCTATAATATTTCATTGTTGCTATAGCATCTTGGCATACTTTGTCCCTATAATCTTTCACGAATTGCGTTCTATAACCTAAAGTGTCTACCTCTGGTTTTACTTTCTCACTTATGTATGCACTATATATGTTTATACTCCATGGATCAGCTAGTTTTAGAAAGAATGAGTCTAAAATTGGACTCCGTTCTTCTTTTGTATAATAACTATCTTGAAAATATTCTCGGAATTCACAAGCATAGTTGTCAAAATAGCACATGTCACATATTTCTAAGTTACTTAGTCTCCATCTTACTTGATTCTTTTTATATATAGTGTGTTTTTCTCCATTATCATATACACTGAATTCAGTTCTTATTGCTTTTTCGTAATTTGTAATTATTTCTTTTAGACATAAGGTCCGTTGTGCTGAGCTTTCTTCAGTTCCTCTATCATCAATTGGTCTTGATTTTCTTATAGTATTTCTCTCTTCTTCCTCTAGCCCATTCCACCATTTTGCTACTACTCCCATAAAGGTGACTTCTATAAATTTCTCAAATGCATTTCCGTTAAGGTTTTGCCTAAATCCTACTATCAGTGATGCTTTTACCCATTCTTCAATTGTCCTATCTACGTCTTTTACGCAATCTAGGTCTAACCATTCTCCATTTCCTGCTATTCTTTTTTCGTAGTGTTCTGTAGGTTCATATTTTGGGGTTTCCTTTTCTTTATCTTTTCCTAGTTGCATTCTTCTTTTTGTGTTTTTCCATTTCTACGGTAATTGGTAAGGTTTTTTGTTAGGTGGTGGTCTTAAGATTTCGTACATATTACTTGGAATTTCTGAAGGTTTTGCAATAATCTTATCTTAGTCTATTTTTATTTCTTCATTTGTTATATCTAGATTTTTCAAGGCTTCTTCTACTTCTTCTGAATTAGGATTTGCCATTAAATCTTCTATTTCCAAGATATTATATTAAGTTTTGTTATGATTTCTAACTCTTTCATACCTTCTTCTGTTATGCCTGATTCTTCTTCTGGGTAGTCAGTTATATATCTATCTAATTCTTTTATATTTTTATTTATGATTCTTAAATCTTTTCTTGTATCTCTTAACATTTCAGGATCATTGTAGCATTCTTCAAACTCTTGTATGTTTATCATATAAATTTATGGATTCATGTTAGGAATTAATGCAACTGTTTCGTTGATCATACTTAGCCTATTATTTTGTATGCTAGTAGGTGTTGGTAATACCAACTTACTTCTTCGTTTCTGTAATCTAATACTCTGTATGCTATTTCTTTTTGTATCTCTTTAGGTAGTTGATTAGTTACTTTTCTTGTTAGTAACAAGTATTCTAATATTTCTTTACTAGCAGTATGCTTCCTTTCTGTTAATCTTTTATCAACGTATCTAATCTTGAATTTTGAAAGATTTTTTAATTTAAGTCTCTTTATTTTCTGTGAATTATCCAACTTTATAAGGATAAGGTGTATTATAGTTTATAGTTTCTAAAGTAGGGTTATATATAAATTTTTTTTAGGTTATTATATTAAAAAGGGTTAGTTAGTTAAATATTTTATAAAAGTGGGTCGTTTGGCTAAATCTTTTAGAAAGTGGATCGTTTGGCTAAATGTTTTCCAAAAGTGGGCCAGTTGCCAAATTTAGTACCGAATTGGTTCGACTCCAGCTGTCATGTTCCATTTTTAGAATAATAATATATGTTTTTGATATGGGACGGATGACGCGGCCCCTTCTGGGCCACAGGATCCCCTCAGGAAACGTGCATCGCCGGATCATCCGGATTCGCCACGTCAGCATTAGAAAACCGCCCGGGCCTCTGCCACGTCAGCCTGGAAACCGCCCAGGCCTCTGCCACGTCAGCCTGAAAACCGCCCAGGCCTCTGCCACGTCAGCCCTATACCGCTCGGGCTTCCACCGCTTCAGGCCCACGGGCAACCGGGTCCAGACCCGGCCCCAAACGGGTCCAGACCTGGTTGGCTTCTCCTATAAATACCAGATCCCCTACCCTTTATCCAGGTAATGAATTTTTCCCACTCAAAACCCTAGTTATTGTTACTCTCTCTCAGTAGCTGACTAGATCGTCGAAGGGTCTGCCACCGGGACCAACCCCGATGTTCCTAGACCGTCTGCAGGTACACGAGACCTCGGATCCGAGCCTCCTGATCCAAGCCGAGCATCCAGTCTCAACTTCACTACCGCCTACTTCCGTACCATTCGCCCGGCTGAGGGTCGTCCGTACCGAAGCTTCTTCCACCAATACAAATCGAGTAAGAACTCACACCTGGTGCATCCACACACCTCCCAAAAACAAACTGCATCAGGTTGGCATCGTCTGTGGGAAACTCTCTCCCAGTGCAGATGCATCAGGCTCAGCCATCAACGGTACCCCGTCAACCCGAGCTCACATGGCGCCCAAGGCCACGAGAGCTGTTACCTCAGCGCGTCGGTAGGACGTGCCTCCACAGGGCGTCTGCACCGACGCTCATGCATCAAACAACCCGGGGGTCAGTCACAGACTCCAACCGGGTACCTTCCGTCCGATCCAACCCGACCTGAGGGGGGTAATCCAAAATCGACAGGCAAGCCGGAGTAGGGGAGGGGCCGCTTTCATCTCGGCCCCGAACCATCCCAAACCTCAGTTCCAAGGGTGGGGGCCGGCACTCGGCCGCGTCAGCCGGCGCTCACCGGCTCAGCAAAATCGGGCCGAGCAAGCTCTGGTCACCCACCAGGAGTTCCAAGACTTTCGAAAAGAAATCATGGAGGCCATGCGGGGAACCCCCGTCGATGAAGACGTCTGCCGCTCTCACTCCCATTCGGATGCCGAGGCCAGCGTGTCTCGCATCCTGACAGTCCAGCCGGAGTATGACGACGACATCTTGAAGCGCCTCCAAGAAATGGAAGACCGCCTTGACCACTTCGGTGATGGCGGCCCGAGGCCGGCCCAGGGATACAGGCCCGTCCAACCTCCTTTCTCCACCGCCATCTTGCAGGCGGAAATACCCCGGAACTTCCGCCCACCTCAATTCGAAACTTACGACGGGGAGGGTGATCCGGCTGATCACATGGAGGGCTTCAAAACCCCCATGATGATTCACAGCGCATCGGATCCCCTCCTATACCGTGCCTTCCCCGCCACCCTCCGGGGTCCAGCTCGGTAATGGTTCTCCAAGCTCGCCCCTGGCTCCATCTATTCTTTCGACCAATTGGAGGGCAACTTCCTCGCCCACTTTGTAACCAGCCGAAAGGCCGAAAGGACAAGTGCGTCCTTACTTGGCCTCTGGCAGAAGGAAGGGGAGTTGCTCCAGGTGTTCATCCGAAGATTCACTGCTGAGGCAAGATCGGTCTCCTCCCTCGACCCAGGGGTCGCCTCAGCAGCATTCCGGCACAACGTCCGTAACGGACAGCTGAAGGCCTCCCTGGCGAAGAGGCTCCTGATAAATTTCTCCGACCTCCTCAATCGGGTCGAAAAGTACATCCGAGCTGAGGAGGCCTTGAATCCAGAGGACTCGAAAGAAATCCCCGGGAAGGAAAAGCGCAAGGCCGACGAGGTCGAGCTAGCAAAGAAAGTTCCAAGGGACGGGGGCGCCACCAAAAGGGTACCTCCGGTCCCTCGCTTTGAGAGATACACTCCGCTGACACAGAATGTGTCAACCATTCTCTTAGCAATCGAAGACAGGGACCTCGTGCAATTCCCCCCGCGGCCAAACAATAACAACAGTAAGAAGAAGGATCAGCAATTCTACTGCCGCTTCCACCGGGACAATGGGCATGACACGGATCATTGTCGTGCCCTGAAGGACTAGATTGAAGCCCTCATCCAACGAGGGTACCTCCAGGAGTTCAAACGGGAAGACGCTCGGGCCCAGAGGGATACGAGGAACAGGAGGGCTTCCCCTCCTCCTCGAGTGCCCAGACAGCATCCCGAGCTGGACCAAGAGTTCGAAGAGCTCGAGGGTCAGGGTATCTTACATTGCGTCCACGGTGGGCCAATGGGAGGGGAGTCCAACGCTTCCCACAAGGCATTCGTCCGGGATGTCAACACCGTCCAGGGCCCCCTCTCCCCCCAGGTCTAGCAACTCCCTGTTTCCTTTTCGGGGGAAGGCCTGGAAGGAGTTCGGCTCCCGCATTGTGATGCACTTGTTGTTAGCCTCAGCATGGCGAACTTCGAAGTCCGATGCATCCTCGTTGACAATGGAAGTTCGGTGAACATCCTCTTTCTAGAAGCCTTCGAGAACTTGAAGCTCTCCCGAGATAATCAAAAACCAGCTGGATACACATTGTATGGATTCTCCAGCGTCCCGGTGCCAATAGAGGGGATCGTCACTTTAGACGTCACAGCTGGTACGACCCCACACCGAAGGACCGAGTCAACGGACTTCCTGGTTGTCAACGTCAAGGCAGCTTATAATGCCATACTCGGTCGTCCCGAGCTCTGCTCCCTCCAGGCGGTTTCCTCGGCCTACCACCAGAAGATGAAGTTCCCTACCAACACTGGTGTCGGAATTGTCCGAGGAAACCAAGAAGCTGCACGATCGTGCTACATGACGGCGATCAGGGGTGGGGTATTCCCCCTCGATGCCGTCGAGCTGTAGCTTGAGAGAATCCAGCCGGAACCAGAATCGGCAGACGAGCTGGAAGATGTCTTGTTCGAGACAGGTGACATGTCAAGGTGTTTCCGAGTGAGTTGCTCCCTTGCTCCCAACCTCAAAGCCACCCTGATCAGCTGCATTAGCCGCAATGTCGACCACTTCGCCTGAAAGCCCTCTGACATGCCCGGTATCTCCGAGTATCTCATCATGCACAAACTCAGCGTGATCCCCGATTCGAAGCCGGTCGTCCAGAAGCGACGTAAGTTCGCCCCAGAGCGACAGCAGGCGGTAAACGCAGAAGTAGACAAACTCTCGTTTCATACAAGAGGTCAGATACCCGGAGTGGCTGGTGAACGTCGTAATGGTCAAAAAGGCGAGCGGAAGCTGGAGGATCTGCATAGATTTCACTAACCTCAAGAAGACGTGCCCCAAAGATCCGTTCCCTCTCCCCAGCATCGACGCTCTGATCGATGCCACATCGGGTCACGAGCTCCTGCCCTTCATGGATGCCTTCTTCGGCTACAACCAGATCCGAATGTACCCTCCCGACATTGCCAAGACGTCCTTCGTCACGGATCAAGGGCTCTACTGCTATCGGGTTATGCCCTTCGGGCTGAAGAATGCCGGTGCTACTTATCAGAGGCTCGTTAACCGAGTCTTTAAGAACCAAATTGGGCGCAACATGGAGGTGTACGTCGACAACATGCTCGTCAAAAGTCAGCAGGGACAGGATCACGTCGCCGACCTGGAAGAGGCCTTTGGGGTCCTTCGGACCCACAACATGAGGCTCAACCTGGCGAAGTGTGCATTCGGCGTCTCCTCGGGAAAGTTCCTCAGGTTCACGTCAGCCAGAGCGGCATCGAGGTGAACCCCTAAAAAATCCAGGCCATAATAGACATGGTCCCTCCCAGGAACATCAAAGAAGTCCAGAGGCTGACGGGAAGACTAGCGGCCATCGGCCGTTTCCTCTCTAAATCCGGAGAGAAGTCCCTTCCGTTCTTTAAGGTACTGTGCAGAACCGGAGGGTTCGAATGGGGTACTCAGCAGCAAGAGGCGTTCGCCCAATTGAAGAAGTACCTCGCCAACCCTCTTCTCCTCAGCAAGCCCGAACCAGGTGAGCCACTCTGGCTCTATTTGTCGGCTTCAGAGACCGTGCTCAGCGCCGTCCTCGTTCGAGAAGAGGAAGGAGTCCAAAAGCCTCGTTCGACGCTGAGACCAGATATTCCAGGATGGAGAAAATAGCATACGCCCTGGTCATGGCTGCACGGAAGCTCCGCCCATATTTTCAGGCACATTCCATCCAGGTGCTTACGGACCAACCTCTGAAGGCCATGCTCTATAAGCCCGAAAGCTCGGGATGACTAGTCAAATGGTCAATCGAGCTCAGTCAGTACGACATCGGGTATCAACCGAGGACGGCCATCAAAGAGCAGGCCCTCACCGAGTTTATCACAGAATGCACCATCTCCGAGCAACCGACAAGCGAGGAAGCCGACCAGACGTGGGAAGTTTACGTCGACGATTCCTCTTGCGAAGCAGGGAGTGGTGCGGGCATCATTCTGCGGGGTCCAGACGGCTTCCTCCTTCAATACTGCCTCCGCCTCAACTTTTCGACCTCTAACAACGAGGCTGAGTACGAGGCCATGATCGCCGGGCTCACCCTGACTCATCAGGCCGGTGCCAGACAGATCAGGGCCTTTAGTGACTCTCAGCTTGTGGTCAACCAGATCACGGGAGAGTACGAGGCTCGTGACGATCGGATGATCAGGTACCTGGCCGTGGTCCGACGGCTATTGGCGTCCTTCGACGTGTCGGCAGTCCTAAGGATCCCCAGGGAGCAGAATGCCCAGGCCGATGCCCTGTCAAAGTTAGCATTCTCATCCTTTGAGGGCCTCGACCGAACCGTCCTGATCGAAGTCCTATTGAAGCCAAGTACAGACTTCCCTGAGGCTTTCTGCGTTAAAAACGGAGCTCCTCCCGATGACTAGACCACTCTTATCAAGAAATTTCTAATCAAGGGAGAACTCTTCGAAGACCGGGCTGAAACGAGGCGAGTCAGGGTCCATTCAGAAAGGTTCGCCATAATCGATGCAACCCTATTCAAAAATACCTACACAACAACGGATGGCAGATCCTGCCTCCGCTGCCTGACCCCTGATGAAGCAAAGTATGCCCTCAAGGAGCTACACGAGGGGATCAGCGGATGCCATATGGGAAGCCGCTCGCTAGCGCGAAAGGCTTTGAATCGCGGGTACTACTGGCCCACTATGCTGCAAGATGCCCTCGCCCTAGTGAAGAAGTGCAGTCCCTGTCAACGGTTCTCCCCCGTGAAGAGGGCTCCGCAAGCAAATCTCCATTCCATGGCCAGTCCGACCCCTTTTGCAATGTGGGGGATGGATCTGGTAGGCCCATTTCCAAAGGCAACGGGCCAAAGGAAGTTTTTTATAGTGGCGATCGACTACTTCACGAAGTGGATCGAGGCAGAGCTATTAGCGACGATCACTAAGCAACAGACCCAATAGTTTTTCTGGAAACACATCGTCTGTCGGTTCGGGATCCCACAGGTGCTCATCACGGACAATGGGACTCAGTTTGCGGGTAAGAATTTCCAAAAGTTCTGCAAAGATCTCGGGATCCAGCAGCGCTTCTCCTCGGTATGCCATCCCCAGTCAAACGGTCAGGTCGAGAATGCAAACCGCCAAATCCTCAACGGCCTCAAGAAACGACTCGATTACTCTACCAAGGGGTTATGGGTCGATGAGCTGCCAAGCATTCTCTGGGCCCACCGGACGAAAAAGAGAACCCCCACAGGGGAGTCGCCATTCAATCTGACATACGGCGCAGATGCCGTCATTCCACTGGAAATTGGGATCCCTTCGCCCTGGATCATGGCTTTCGACGAAGCAAGCAACTTTGCTCAGCTGCGACCCGACCTGGACCTCATAGACGAGGTCAGGGAGAAGTCCGCCATCAGAAGGAGCATCTACCAACAAAGGATCGAAAATTCTACAACAAGAAGGTGCGTCCCACCAACATCAAACTCGGAGATCTCGTCCTCCGGAAGTTGGCAGTATCCAGTCCCGGCGAGAAAAGGAAATTGGCCCCAAACTGGGAGGGCCCTTACAAAGTATCTGAGGTTGTGCGTTCGGAACGTACCGCCTAACCAACTCAGAAGGCAAGGCCGTCAAGAGGCCCTGGAATGCGGAGCACCTCATCAAGTTCCTAGGAGGAGATGACTAGCCTCCATCTCATGTAAATTATGAAGAATGTAATCGGCATGTCCTGCCTCATTTTGTGTAAAGTTCAATTTTGTTGTAAATATGCCAGCTTTCTTAAAACAAGTTTGTGGCTTCGTATTGATTTCCATTAAAAAAAATGTTTCGGGCTCGGCGCTTGGACAGCATCGCGAGCCAGAAAAGCTTCCCTTACAAGCTTACGGCTCGGCGCTCGGATAGCATCGCGAGCCAGAAAAGCTTCCCTTACAAGCTTACGGCTCGGCGCTCGGATAGCATCGCGAGCCAGAAAAGCTTCCGTTACAAGCTTACAGCCCGGCGCTTGGATAAACCCGTACCGCCTTCCTGAGAACAAGTGTGGAGGCTCAACGTCGACCCTGAGCAAGGCCGAGGATTTCTTTAAAGCACCTCGACCATCACGCTCGGCGACGACCTTCAGCCACGCCCATTACTGGCTTTCTCCCCGGTGTGTGGGCTCGGCATCTGCCCCTAACATAGGTTGGGGCTTCTTCAAGCTAATCAACCCATGCTCACAGCGGCAACCGCCAGCCACGCCCGTACCGTCTTCTTGAGAACAAGTGTGGGGGCTCGACGTCGACCCCAAGCAAGACCAAGGCTTTCTTCAAAGCACCTCGACCATCATGCTCGGCGGCGACCTTCAACCACACCCATTACTGGTTTTCTTCTCGGTATGGGGGCTCGGCACCTGTCCCTGGCATGGTTTGGGCTTCTTCAAACTCATCAACCATGCACACGGCGGCAACCGCCAGCTACGCCCGTACCGTCTTCCTGAGAATAAGCATGGGGGCTCGTCGCCGACCCCGAGCGAGGCCATGACTTTCTTCAAAACCACTCGGCTATTACGCTAAACGGCGACCTTCAACCACGTCCATTGCCGGCTTTCTCCCCGATGTGGGGGCTCGGCATCTGTTCCTAGCATGGTTTGGGCTTCTTCAAGCTCATCAACTCATGCACACGGCGGCAACCGCCAGCCACGCCCGCATTGTCTTTTCTAAGTCAAATGTGGGGACTCATCGTCGACCTCGGGCGGGGCCGTGGCTTTCTTCAAAGCGACTCGACCCATACGCTCGGCGACGACCTACCGCCACGACTACAGCAAAATTTTCAGTAAGGTTTAAGGCATCCGCCTCCGGCGAATGCCCCGAGCTTCGAGTCGTTGGTTGACCCTCGTCTCACCCGCGAACGACTCGGGGTTTGCGGCTTTCACGAGCCAAAACCACGAATTGTTCGAGGGCGGCAGTGGAGCCACCGACCCTCGGCCCTCTCCGACCTTTCGAGCCTCCGAATCAATTGATCAGTCCACCACTCACAAACGAGCAACACGGGGTCTTACGACCCTCGAAGGCCAAAACCCAAAATTGTTCGAGGGTGATTGGTGCACGACCAATCCGGAGCCCTCGAAAAAGTTTCAATTTTGGGGTGCCCACCTTCGGCAGGCACCCAAATCGAGTGGCAGATTAGCCAATCTCAGTTCTTGACAATCAACAAGGGGGGAGTGGGGGTTATATAGCCCCCTGAGACGTGCAGTTATTGCGCCTGGGAATCCCAAACGGCGAAAGGCAAAACATCGCCATTAATTCTTATTGAGAGGCGAAACGTCGCCATTAATGACTATCGAAAGGATCAACGCCACTACCTAGGCACCCGCTGCACCAGGTCACCTCGGCGGCAACCCCTTGTGTGTCGAGTTCGGCAACCATACTCGCCCAATAAGACTATCAGGGTCCAGAAAATCGAATGTTCTTATTAACTCATCGCTTACAACTCAATGAAAATCGGTACAAAGACAATGCACAGCTTACAACTCACTTACATCCGGCTTAAAACTCGAATTCGGCGCTCCCTTCAGGGCTCCTCTCACGCTCGGCCAGACCAACCAGGGAAGAGAACCTTGCCACTGAGCTTCCCACATCTTCAGGCTGGGCACCCTCCAATAAAAATGTCGGAGACCACCCCGGGGTTGAGTTGCTGACCTCCTCGATCAAACCCGCGCCCAACACCAGCTTCACCCTGCGGATCTCCAGCTCTTTCTCAACAACGGCTTCACGAAGGAAAGACTCCGAAGCCGACCGCCTACTCGAGGTATTCGAGATGGACCAGTCCGTTTCGATTACCCACCAGCCTCGGTCGGCTATGGCTTTCTTCAGACGAGCCACCTCCAGACCGAGCTCCCTAGACTTGTTCAAGAAATAATTGATTGCGGCCACTCGGTCCCGAGCCTATTTTCGCTGGCGAGCTAGAGCTGCCTCCATGGCCTCCTTCCCGGCTCGGACCAGGGATTCCTCGGTGGAAACAGGGTCGGCAACCAAGACCTCGTGCGTCTATCAAAAAACGAGAGAAAACTAACAATCACAAAGGAGAACTAGAAAGTGTGTGCAAGTTACGAAGCCTCAGCCAAAAAACTATCTTCCATTACTTTCAAAGATGGTGATACAAAACCGCGGTGGCCAGTCCGCAAGAGGCATACACATTCAAAAAAAAAAAAAGAGAAAGAAAAACCTAGTTTATGCTTGTGGGGGGCGGGGGGGGGGGGGGGGGGAGGGGGTGGCACCTCTTTGTCAGCCTAGTTGCCCCCCATCTCTTCGCCATCGGGAGTCGGCGGAAGGTCCGGCTCCCAACCGTAGTGGAGAAGGTCCACATTCGGCTCCAGATAAATCCTCCGGAAATGCTCCTTGGCCCGGTCGTATGCCTCGTCCTGCGCCATGATCAGAGAGTCCGCCGAGGCAGCCTCCATCCTCTCCAAGGCCTTCCGTCCTTTCACCGCCTCCTCTTCGATCCTCTCCTTAAGGCGATCTATGTCCTTCTTGTGATGCTCAAAGATTGAGGCCATCTGGGCCTCGTGGACGACTACCATGCTCTGAGCCTCCTTCAGATCGTCGATCACCTTGTTCAACTCACGGAGATACTTCTCCGCATTCCTCCTCTCCATAATGACCTCCTTCTCCAAGCACTTTTGGAAGTGCTGCCCATGGATCATCACCTGTTCGAAGGAGAAAATGTCAGAAAACATCGTCACAATCAAAACCAAATACAAATACAAAGTCTCAGCACTTACCGAGATCGACGTCTGAGACCAACGCATGAAGGCTTGTACAGACATCTGCGTCGCCAGCGAGATCCGATCCCGCTCGGTGGCGGCCTTCCTGACAAACTCGACGGCCACAGGACCCTCGAGCAGGGAATCCCCCTGAACGATCGACCAGTCGGGGGCGAAGGGCCGTAGCCCCTGTTGCCCCCCCCCATCTACTCGGCAGTGGGCCGAGATGGGCAAAGCCTCTGCCCCGGGGCCTCTACAGTCTTCTTGCTGCCCGAACTGCCCCCACGCATCTCGAGGAGCCCTCGGCGTATAGGGCTGATGCCTTTTGGCCTTCTTCGCGGGAGAAGGCTCCTCGGCTACCAGGGTTGGTCCCTTGCCGGACCCCCCCTTGGGCGGCCAGCTTCTCCTGCTCCGCCTTCTTCCTCCTCTCCGCTCTTGCCTTCTCGATGATAGCTAACAAGGCGTTCCTGTCATCGACCTGCTGGGAAGTCATCTATGCAAAAATAAAAGAAGAGGGGCTAACGTTAATACGAAGGCAGAGAAATGCAAAAATTCTGAACGAAAACATACTAGGGTCGGCGGGGCTCATTCCGGCCCGGGCCAGGTGTAGCTCCTTCACTCGAGGCACGCTATGCTGTGCCCCCCAATAATTTTCTCAACTATCTTCCACTCCTTTGCCGTCAAGTCACTGCGCTTCGGAGGTTTGTGGTTCGGCTTGAAGAAGTTCCACGAGGCCGGAATCCCCTAAGACTTCTCGCTCCGGACCACGAAGTATTTTTCTTTTCACCCTTTGATGGAATACAGATGGCCGTGCATCATCTTTTTATACGGCCTAGGCGAGAAGTAAAATATCCCCTCTGCTTCACGCCCTTCTCTTGGCACTTCAGAATGAAGCAAATCAAGTGCTTCCAGGAGTTTGGGCCATGCTGTATCGGGCTTAGCTTCGCCAAATTTAAAACCCTCTTGACGAAGGGGTGCAGCGGCAGCCTTAGTCTCGAGACAAAGGCGTCCTCGGAAAAGATACAATAACCCGGTGCAAGAGTTGTGGTGAGTCGGATGCCAGGGCTCGGAATAAAGACTTCAAACTCCCGAGGAATGAAGCAGGCAGCCCTCAGGATATGAAGGTAGTCCGCCTTCAAGACACACGAAATGCTATCCATCCGGATCTTCACCCGACTCTCCTCGCCCGGTACAGGAGGAAGAGGGTCGATATCTTTGACATCGTCGAGGTACATCCTGATCGACCCCGGATTTTTTAAGGAGACCGGGGGAAATTCGAACCCCGGTCTAGGGGCATATTTATCAGGAGAAGGAGGACTGTCCAGAAAGCTTAACTTCCTCTTCTTCCGACGAGGACGAGCCTTCCTCTCGGGTGACGGCGTCGACAAAGGTGGTAGAGGCGGAAGGTCATCTCCGATCTCAACCGCCCCTCCTACTGTGCCTTTGCCAGCACCTTCCTGAGCGCCCTCCCCTTCATCTCCATCATCCTCATCATCATCAACGGTGCCCTGACCCTCGGGATCCTGATCTTCCTCACCCTCGGCATCTTGATCCTCCTCATCCTCCTCATCCTCCTCATCCTCGACATCCCCCTCTTCCTCTTCCACCTCCTCGTCCTCGTCCACAGGCTCCTTCCCCGACCTTCGAGATCTCAGCGGTGACACTACGAACGCCACATCATCACCTCCGTCCGACCCGGGGTCTGTCACGACTTCCTCCTTAACCATATATTTGCTAAGGGACGAAGACATCTCTGACTCTGATTCCTCCACGAAGCAGCCCGACGAACTAGCCTCGGATCCGGACTGAGAGCGCGACATTACTAAGCAAGAATACTAACCTGAGATATATACCACGCGATCACCGAAAAATCTCGCCGACGGCAAGTGAGACCATATTCTTATGAAATTGGAAAGTGAGTAAAGAAATGAAGAAAAGAAAAGTGGGGAAGGGGGGAGGAGATTTATAGCGGAGAAAGCGACTCCTCGATTTTCACAATCATATCTGGCCGTTGGATCTTAAATCATCAAGATCTAACGGCCGCTAAGATTTGGCGTCGCTTCAATTTTTGCGCTCATGGCGTCAGCAGTGGGCGCGAAATTACCCAACTCCCCTCAGGCATTTTTCCAACAAACAGAATTTTTCGACAAGTCAATAGGGGTCGACGCTCGGATGGCATCGCGAGCCACAAACTCCCTCCTTATTATGCATGAAGGTCGGAGATCGGATGACATCGCGAGCCACAACTTCCTCTCCTATTTTGACAGAAGGGTCGGAGCTCGGATGACATCGCGAGCCACAACTTCCTCTTCTATTTAACAGAAGGGTCGGAGCTCGGATGACATCGCGAGCCACAACTTCCTCTTCTATTTTACGGAAGGGTCGACGCTCGGATGGCATCGCGAGCCACAAACTCCCCCCTATGCATGAAGCTCAGAGCTCGGATGACATCGCGAGCCACAACTTCCTCTTCTATTTAACAGAAGGGTCGGAGCTCGGATGACATCGTGAGCCACAACTTCCTCTTCTATTTTACGGAAGGGTCGACACTCGAATGGCATCGCGAGCCACAAACTCCCCCCTATGCATGAAGCACGAAGCTCGGATGACATCGCGAGCCACAACTTCCTCTTCTATTTAGCAGAAGGGTCGGAGCTCGGATGAAATCGCGAGCCACAACTTCCTCTTCTATTTTTAGAAGGGTCGACGCTCGGATGGCGTCGCGAGCCACCAACTTCCTCTTTTATTTTACAGAAGGTTCGACGCTCGGATGGCATCGCGAGCCACAAACCCCCTATTATGTGTAAGGCTCGGAGCTCGGATAACACCGCCAGCCCCAGAAGCCCTTCCCTATTCCCAGGAGGCTCGGAGCACGGATAACACCGCGAGCCCCAAGTGCCCTCCTCTATTCAAGGGGGCTCGGAGCTCGGATGACACCGCGAACACCAGAAGCCCTCCTCTGTACAAGGGGGTTCGGAGCTCGGATGACACCGCGAGCACCAGAAGCCCTCCCCTATTCACGAGGGGCTCAGAGCTCGGACAACACCGCGAGTCCCAAGCGCCCTCCTCTATTCAAGGGGGCTCGAAGCTCGGATGACACCGCGAGCACCAGAAGCCCTCCCCTATTCACAGGAGGCTCGGAGCTCGGATGGAATCGCGAGCCCCAAAACCCTCCTCTATCCCGCAAAGTGAGAGGCTCGTCTGCCGACCCCCAATGCTCGACAAACCGAGCTCCAACTTGATGGACCTCGACGTCCCCTCGCTCTTCCACCTAGCGAGAGGATCGTCTGCCGACCCTAGGAGCTCGTCTACCGACCCCAGACGCTCGGCAAGCCGAGATCCAACCCGACAGACCTCAACGTCCCTTCGCTCTTCCAACTAGTGAGAGGATCGTCTGCCGACCCTCGGAGCTCGTCTGCCGACACCAGATGCTCGGCAAACCGAGCTCCAACCCGACAGACCTCGACGTCCCCTTGCTCTTCCAACTAGCGAGATGATCGTCTGCCGATCCTAGGAGCTCGTCTACTGACCCCAGACGCTCGGTAAGCCGAGCTCCAACCCGACAGACCTCGATGTACCCTCGCTCTTCCAACTAGCAAAAGGATCGCCTGCCGACCCTCGGAGCTCGTCTGCCGACCTCAGACGATCGGCAAATCGAGCTCCAACCCGAGGGACCTCGACGTCTCCTTGCTCTTCCAACTAGCTAGAGGATCGTCTGCCAACCCTTGGAGCTCGTCTACCGACCCCAGACGCTCGGTAAGCCGAGCTCCAACCCGGTAGACGAGCTCCAACCCGACAGACCTCGACGTCTCCTTGCTCTTCCAACTAGCGAGAGGATCGTCTGCCGACCCTCGGAGCTCGTCTGCCGACCCTCGGAGCTCGGCAAACCGAGCTCCGACCCGACAGACCTCGACGTCCCCTCGCTCTTCCAACTAGTGAGGGGATCGCCTGCCGTCCCTCGAGGCTCGTCTACCGACCCTAAGGCTCCAATAGGGGATCACTTCCTCCTACCCCCTGGTCTCTCATGGAAGTAACAGATCCTATTTTCTCGCCGCACACACCACCCTGCTCTTCCAACAGAGGCAAAGAACCACTCCCACACGGCTGGATCACCCAGCCCTCCAGGAGTGGGGTGCTTATGATATGGGTCGGATGACGTGGCCCCTTCTGGGCCACAGGATCCCTCAGGAAACGTGCATTGCCGGATCATCCGGACCCGCCATGTCAGCATCAGAAAACCGCCCGGGCCTCTGCCACGTCAGCCTGGAAACTGCCCAGGCCTCTACCACGTCAGCCTGGAAACTGCCCAGGCCTCTGCCACGTCAGCCCTATACCGCTCGAGCTTCCACCGCTTCAGGCCCACTGGCAACCGGGTCCAGACCCCGCCCCCAATAGATCCAGACCTGGTTGGCTTCTCCTATAAATACCAGACCCCCTACCCTTTATCCAGGTAATGAATTTTTTCCACTCAAAACCCTAGTTACTATTACTCTCTCTCAGTAGCTGACTAGATCGTCGGAGAGTCTGCCACCGGGACCAATCCCGGTGTTCCTAGACCGTCTGCAGGTGCACGAGACCTCGAATCCGAGCCTCCTGATCCGAGCCGAGCATCCAGCCTCCACTTCACTACCGCCTACTTCCGTACCGTTCGCCCGGCTGAGGGTCGTCCGCACCGGAGCTTCCTCCACCAATACAAATCGAGTAAGAACTCACACCTGGTGCATCCACACGCCTCCTAAAAACAAATCGCATCAGTTTTTACAAAATTTCCTTCTATCCTTTAAGAGTTAGTGACATGAGGATTGTTGATGAGTTAATGACTCATTTCTGAAAACGAGTTAATCTGCATGTATACAAAATAATAAACACCTGTATTTTTCGCTAATTGCAACAATGGGGCATATATGCCTTACGCAGTTAAGCTTCAAAGGAGAGAGAATTTACGCTTGTAAAAAAAAAAAAAAAAATTAAAAACATTTGCTCATATAAAGTGCATTGCCAGTATAATTTTTAGCTCATTTTCAAAAATGAATTTCCAGATTACATATTCAAAATTTTCATATATTACAACTCGAGAAAACAAAATTAAATTGCTTGAAGTATTTCTTTTTCTTCAAAATATCATGCCTAATTGAAATGTATGACTTGATGCAAGATCATTAGAAATCATCACTCTATGTAGTTAAAGTTAATCATATGATAATTAAATACACATTTCCAACTTCAAATTTTTTGTAATGCCATCAAAGATTTTTTTTGATTTTTAATTTGTAATTATGTAGGTTCTTTAATTATAAGGAATTTATCATCTTTTCTGATTTTTATGATCAAACCCTAGTTAATTAAGTTTCGGTTTTTTAAAAATTAATTAACATCAATTTAGTTTAATTAGTTTCATCTCTAATTAATTGAGATTAATTACAAGTAAAACCAAAAAGTCAAAAAAATGGTTTAATTTGCTTTCGCTACAATGTTCTTACAACTCGAACAAAACTAATTTTTCGCGGCATTAATATTCCCGCTGTAGTAAATTTACATCCAGCCAAAGATATTTAAGAAATTAAATTCAAGGAACTGCTTTTGCTACAGTGTTGCTCTCTCTCTTGATTTCTTTTACAACCAACCAAACCACCTCCTAAAACGTAGTATCAGTTTTACTTTTAAAAAGGGCACTCATTTTTTAAAAATTACTATATTTCTCAAAAATTTATTGCAACCAAGAAAAGGAGGAAAAAATGAAAAAGAGAACCTTGTCGAAAGACTTCTTAAATTCTTTGGTTCCCTTACAGATCTGCTCCATTGTCATGGCTGCCGCAAGCAATCTCGTCTCACCCTCGTTGACACCCTTCACGAGATCCTTCATGTGATTGGTATTCCGGTCATGCTATGACATCAGCTTCGCATACTTTATCAACATCTCGTGATCTTTCTCTTTAGGGCCGATCTTGAACACGTACGGCAGGGAGGAATGGAGGATGAGGGGAGTTTCTCGGCACTCATCACTGGCACATTGAACTCATAGTTGACAGGTGATATGTCCAATCTCGTGCACGACTGGCCGGGCAACACCCAAGCCTTCTTTCCGAGGTTCACGCCTCGATTTTCCATCCTGTTATTGCTAGGTATTGGGAAGGGCTTGGCTACCTTGTACCCTATTGTTGATTGATTGATACAATAATCTAAATTATAAATTGAAGAATTAGTAGTGATAGAGAGAAATCTAGGACTCTTTATATAGAGAGTGGTGTGAGGAATGAATCTTTTGACGCAATTTTTTTTTTTGTTGCTAATAAATCTTTTTAAAGGAAAATTTGCTAATAGATATTTTAACATAATTAATCCATACCAAGGTCTCCCCTGCGAAACAACCCAATCTTGTTTGGATTAACCCAGATATCTCTTCGCACCCAGCTTGCAAACTACCTCAACCTCGCTCTACAATCCCCTCCTCTTCGGTTCTTATTCCAGAGGCTCCTCAGGCCAGTCAGGGCTTGCAATCTTCTAAGTCTCAGAGTGTGTAGCCTGTGTCTGACTCTAAATGGCCGGCGTGGGACGTAAATCCCAATTTTGCTTCTGACTGGGATAAATTCACCTCCTCGGTTCACAGATCTCATCTTCCTCAATCCACTCCTAAACTGGCGTCTCTCAAATCCCCTATTGCTCTCTCAGCTCCAGCGATAGATTGGATGGATCAGGATAATCTCCTGGAGGAAGAGGAAAAGGAGCTTGATAACGAGGACTCGTCACGCAAGGTACTTTATTCCCATTTCTCCGTCGAAGATTTTTTTTGTTCGTTCTGTGTCTATTAATTTTTAGTTTGGTCTATGTGCTTTTAGTCTGGTCCTCTTCTCGCCCCTCCCGAACTCTCTTCTTCTATCTTTTCACTGTCGTTTTATTTGTCGAAACTTTAATTCCTTCGGACGCCATTCCGAGGGATCTGACGCTGATAAATCTCCTATCTCTACCAATCCCCCCTTCTCCTCTCCCCGTTCCTTCTCTAAGGTGAACTTTTCTCTCCCCCTCTTGCTGCATGGGACAATATCATCTTCCCCGCTCGCAGTTCCTCAAGAACTGGTTCCTCCTAAATTGCATCTCACGTTTCTCGGTAATTTTGATGCTGCTTGCTCGCTTGTTTCTCCTTCAGTTTGTCTTCACAAACTACCCTCCATCTCTGATAAGTTCCATTCTAATTCTCAAGGATCTAAATCTCCCTTTCCTTTACTTCGGTCAAGTGCTCGTATTAGGGCCAAAAATAATTCTCATTTATCGTCAAGGTCCAAAGCCTCATTAGCGGCACAGATCCGTAATCTCGAAATTCCTTCCCCTATCCCTCATATTCTGGACCATTCCTCGTTAGGATCAATTTATCAAGTGCATTTTGACTCGTTGTCCAATTCGGAACTTATTCACCTGGCTTCTGATATGGGTTTTGTGGTTAGCCAAGATGACCCTATGGTCTTTGAGGCCATCGTTAGATTGGAGATTTCCAGAGCTGTGGAGTCCAACCATTGTTATGATTAGTGTGTCTTGGAATATTAGAGGTCTCCGTTGTCCTAGTAAACAACATTCTGTGTTCCATCTTATCACTTCTTCTCGATGTGACATGATTTCTATTCAAGAATCCAAACCGAATTCTATCTGCCCTGCAATCCTTCGTTCCATCGGTGGCACGACTATTTCTAATTGGATCCCATTTGCCGCTAATGACACTCGCTGTGGGATTCTTTTTGGTTTTAAAGAATCCCTCTTCGCTCTTATTTCAGTGTGCAGACTTACCTTTTTCCTCATTGTCTGTTTGCATTGGCTTGAATTCGATTGTTGCCTCCCTGTTGTCTCCGTTTATGGGCCGTCCTCTCCGGACCGGCGCAATCTGTTTTGGAGCAAATTTGAATCTTTTTGGTATAATATCAACAACCTCTGGTTGTTCTGTGGTGATTTCAGCGTCACTCGTTTTGCCAATGAAAGATCTGGCAATGCATCGAGTGGCGCTGATTCCATCCATTTCAATGACTGCATTCGTTCTCTCAATCTTATCGATCTTCCTCTAAATGGTAGAGCCTATACTTGGTCCAACATGAAGTTAGCTCCCTCGATGGCGAAGCTTGATCGCTTCCTTGTTTCTCCCGACTGGATTTCTTCCTTTCATAATTCCTTATCGTGTGCTCTCCCGAACCCCTTGTCAGACCATGTTCCAATCACGCTCCATTCGAACTATAACTTCTCCAAACCCTTCAAATTCCGCTTTGAAAAATTCTGGTTGCAAGATAAGATTTTTGTTAACATGATCTCTGAGTGTCTCTCTGCCATCACGGGCTCTCATGGGCTTGGTAGATTATTGCTTAAACTTCATGCTGTCAAGTATGGGTGCAAAATTTGGTGTAAGGAACGTTTCGCTAATGCTAACGCTTCAAGAACCACTTTTTAACCTCTATTGCTGCCACTGACTAGCTGGAAGAGCTTGCTCCAATTTCTGATTCCCTCCATAGCGAGCGAAATTTCTGCAAGCGTGAATTTTCTGGCCTTCTTCAAAACGACCACATCAAATGGGCTCAGCGGGCCAAAATCCGTTGGGTTAAAGAGGGAGATGCCAATACCTCCTTCTTCCACAATTTTGCTTCTCATCGTCAACGATGTAATCGTATCTCCTCCATTTTTGATAATGGCATTGAGCTTAACTCCAATGAGGAGTTTCAAGCCACGTTTCTAAACTTTTTCAAAAATCTTCTTTGTTGTTCTAAACCTCGTACCTGTAATACCCCAGATTTGGCAGCGAACAGTCGACTGGTCGATGCTTTAGTCGACTGGTACTGCATATTTGGGACGGATTTGAGAAGGATTTGAGAAATTTAGTCCCACATGGGAAGTTTGATATGATAATTTGAGTATAAATATAATTAGCCAATGATCAAGAGTCACCAATTCGGTTGACCACCTTTTGAGAGGCAGCCTGTGGTGGGCAGTTGTACTACATAGTATCTAATTTGTATTCTAAAAATATTAAAAATTGTCTGAGTATTGGGGCGGGGCGCTACAAATGGTATCAGAGCCGACTTTCGACACCGGGTGTAGTAGAGGTCTATATGATCTGCGGTGCTGAGAATCATTTGATCTCCGGGGTCGGTGTTGAGTGTGATTTATCTGATCTGCGGTGTTGAGAATGATTGATCTCCGGGATCGAGGACTATACTACATCGGCTAGAAAGGGCGGTCCTACACTAGATGTGTGCCCTGTACTCATTGAGGACGCTGATTTCTAAGGTGGGGTGTATGTAATACCCCAGATTTGGCAGTGAACAGTCGACTGGTCGATGCTTCAGTCGACTGGTACTGCATATTTGAGATGGATTTGAGAAATTTAGTCCCACATGGGAAGTTTGATATGATAATTTGAGTATAAATATAATTAGCCAATGATCAAGAGTCACCAATTCGGTTAACCACCTTTTGAGAGGCAGCCTGTGGTGGGCAGTTGTACTACATAGTATCTAATTTGTATTTTAAAAATATTAAAAATTGTCTGAGTATTGGGGCGGGGCGTTACAGTACCACCCATCTTTATGGTTATGAACTTCACGATCTGTCCCCCTTAGAGGCCCTCTTCTCCAGTGAGGAAATTAAAGCTGCGGTCTTCTCTTTAAAAAGTGATTCTGCTCCGGGACCCGACGGTTTTCCTACCTTTTTCTTCCAAAAATTTTGGGATTTTCTTAAGGAGTACTTTCTTGCTATGTTTAGTGATCTCCATCACGGCATCTTCTCCTTCGATCGCATTAACTACGCGCATATTGTTCTCATTCCAAAAATCTTAGGAGCCAACTCGGTCGCCAGTTTCCGACCGATTAGCCTCCTCAACACTTCCTTCAAGATAATCATGAAAGTTCTCTCTTCCCGCCTAATTTTAGTTATCCCTCCTCTTATTGATCCCGCTCAATCCAATTTTATCAAGGATCGCTTCATCCTCGATAGTGTGGCTAGTGCCCAAGAAGTTATCTTTGACTGTCATAGGTCCAATTCGGAGGGCATCCTGTTAAAATTGGACTTTCAAAAGCTTACGATAACATGAGTTGGGACTTTCTTTTCGACATTCTGCTCCATCGTGGTTTCGGCCCGAAATGGATAGCTTGGATCAAGTCCAGCCTGTTTGTAGGTACCTCCTCTATTCTCATTAATGGTACAGAAGGTCACAAATTCAAATGTAAGTGTGGCATTCGGCAAGGGGATCCTATCTCTTCCCTCATGTTTGCTCTCGTTATTGATGTCTTTAGCAAGCTTCTTTGTAATGCTTGGGAAGCTAACATTATCGAATGATTGAGTGGATCTAATAGCTTCAGGGGTATTCTTAATTTGCAATATGCCGATGACACCGTTATCTTCGTTAAACCCAATGGTTGCACTCTTAGGAATATGAAACTCCTCCTTCATATCTTTGAAAAGGCATCTGGTTTATCTATTAACTTCCAAAAATCCTCTGTTCTTTGGCTTGGCAGATCTAACAATCGCCAGCACAAAATCACTCAGTTTTTTTAATTATGCCTCCGCGGCTTTTCTCGTTACTTACTTGGGTATCCCCCTCAGATGGGGGATGCTGCATAAATCGGACTGGCTTCCGATGATTGAGAAAGTGGAATCTAGACTCAATAAGTGGTCTGGTAGACAACTATCTCGAGGAGGTAGATTGATCTTGGTTAATTTCGTACTCTCTTCGATTCCTTTATATATGATGTCATTTTTCTATATTCCTTCCTGGGTTCTTAAGAGGATTGACCAGATCAGAAGGAATTTTTTCTGGTCCGGCTCGGACACTTATACAGCCGGTACCCATCTCTGTAACTGGAAGATCGTTTGCTCATCCAAAGCAGCTGGGGGGTTGGGTATCCTAGATCTGAGGAACCAAAATCTAGCACTACTGGACAGATGGTTATGGAGATTTCTTAAAAATGAAAAGCTGCCTTGGGCTCGTTTAATTTCTAAAAAATGTCACTCTCATCGCAAGGTTTGGGAGTTTTATCCTACCCTCTCTCAAGCGGATTTGCCGTTCTGGAAAGGGATGTAGAAAGTCATTGCCCCCTTTCAATGCGGTCTTTCCAATGTGTGTGCTGCTGGGGCCAAGACTAGGTTATGGACCGATTTCTGGATTGATAATTATAAGCTTGCGCATGCCTTCCCAGGTCTATTTCGTCCAGCCTCAAACCCTAACACCTCTGTGGCTGATTACCTTACTATTCTCAATGACCACAGGGATTGGCTTATACCTTTCACTTCTGTTCTCTCCCATGCCCTCATGCATGAATACGCCAATCTTCTGGGGTGCTTATCCAACTACACTTGGTATCCTAAAGATGATTTTATTTGGAGATGGACCTCTTCGGGTGATTTCTCTATGAAATCCTTTTATAACTTTCTCAATCACGGGGGTGTCTATTCTCCCTTTGCTAAGAATGTCTGGGGCTGTTGCGCTCCTTTAAAAGTTAAGATTCTCACCTGGCTGGCTATAAACAACAAGCTCTTAACCGTTGTGAATTTTAACAAAATGAACCTTGCCTTAGGTCAAGTGTGTCCCTTTTGTCTTAACGCCCACGAATATGTTAATCATCTGTTTTTACACTGTGTTTTCATTCATCCTCTATGGCAGATTTGTTTGTATGCGTGGCAAGTCCCCCATTCCCCTCTCTCCATTCCGTCATGCTGGACAGATTGGAGGATCGATAGAGTTAGGAAGAAATTTCGTTCCTCTTGGGATCTTTCTATTATGGTGATCATTTGGATCATCTGGAAAGAAAGAAACAACCGCATTTTTTATCACACTTCTCTCTCTTTAAATAGTCTCCTGGAGGTTTACCTTACTAACTTATGGTCCTCCTCGTCACCCCAGGCTAAAGTTGAAGCTCTGAATCTTCAACGCCTCAACGAGGGGGCTACTATTTTCTGACTTTATAATTTTCTACCGCCTTAATTGTTTATTTTCTTTATTTTCTTTTCGCTTACACTTGCTGTTGGTTTTCATTGTAGGCCTCTGGTTAAAATCTGACTTGTCTTCTTCCCCTTTTGGTTCCCCTCTTCATCGGAGAGGATTTTGGGGCTTTTGGTTCTTATTTTGGCTGGATGATATTTGGGATTTGTTATCCCTTCTAAGATGATGCTCAGTCTTTATAACTCTTTTTTACTGTCTTTTTTCCAGTTTCTGCTTTAGTGGTCTACAATGACCCTTTCTGTTTCCTTGCTCAGATTTTCTCCTGTTGTAGTTGGTTACTGCAGTGGCCATCCACATTTTCTGTTTATATCTTGTTAGTCATGGTTATTCTTTGGTGCGCGTTGGTTCTATGTTGTTGTTTGTTTATGTGCTTAATTTTGTGAGGCATTTTAGTGGTGCAGGGTGAGGTTGCTTACATCCGACTGTGGTGTATTAGCCCTCCTGTGGTCTCCTATTTGGTGCTCATCTGTGGCTTAGCTAGATTGGCCCGTATCTGGACCTTCTTGGTCTGGATGCTTTCTTTAATGGGTATATGTTTTTTATCACCTTGTGCGATGGTTCTTTTCTGTGGCTTTTCCTGTGTGCTTGACTCTGCGGGGCATTTAAGTGGTGCAAGTTGAGGGTGTTTACACCTTCCTGTGCTATTCAAGCCCTCATGTGGTTTTTGTTTTTTGGTGCTCAGCTGTGGCTTAGCTTGGTTACCCCTTTGCTGGCCCTTATTGGCCCGGATGCTTCTTTGTTGGGAATATGGTTTTTTTACACCATGGCTGCTAACTATCTTGTCCTGTTCCTTGTGCTCGATTCAGGTGATCGTTAGTTTCTCTGCTCTCCCTTCATTCTCCAGTCGACTGTAGCTAAGTCTCGTTCCTAGTTTTGGTCCCATGGGGGCACTCTGCTATTGCATCACGTTTTGCCATTGGGCCGATGATTGTATTTTTATTCACTTTTCTATTTTCTAGCTCTTAGCTGCATGGTTTATGCCTATCTGAGAGTTATTTTCTCTATTCTCGGTTTGGGACGTCTTTTGAATTCCTCTGCTGAGGTCTTCACCCTCGGCTGTGTTGTTGCCATTTTTTTATTGGTATTGTTTTTCTGAGCATGAGAATCATACTTCTCCTGCTTTATTGCCTTTGTTAGAAGTTTGAACTGTTTCTTCTGTTGCCCGTCTTGATTGAGCGAGTGTTGCTCTCCTCTGGCTGAAGCTGGCAGTTTCTTGTTGTGGTCTGGAGGTTGGTGGGCGTTTTCTCTGGAGGGTTTTTGAATGGTTCTGTTGCTTTTGTGTTTTGCGCTTCATCCGCTGCTTCTCGCGATTCGGTGTTGCTGGCTCTGGCTGCTCTTTCTTTTGGGCCGCTTGCTTGCATCTATAGGCATCTGTAGCTGTTTCCTGGGTCGCCGGGCAATGCCCTTCATTGCTTACTATACTGTGTTGTTATGTCATCGGGGTTTTGCCCTTTTGTATGTTACAGTCCTATTTTATCCCTTGTAAAATTGGTTTCTTGTGTATTATAGGTTCTGTATTGACTTATCCTTATTAATTTATTAGGTTGGAATCTTTCGACACTATCCGTTTTATCAAAAAAAAAACAAACATAATAAATCCACAAACAAAGCTACAAATATCCCTAAACAGAGAAAAATATATATATAGCCACGTATTGGTACAAACTAATGCATATAGCTAGGGTTTACGTTGTGAGAATGACGTGTGAACTATGCTTAGTTTTACTTTTTAAATTAATTTAGTATGACTAAGTATATTCTGTTATTTGTCTTTTTATAAAAGCTAAGTACAGTTTTACTTTTTAAATTAATTTAGTATGAAGCATGGTCGGCCCCCCAATTAGGCTGCAAATGAGCTGACTTGAGCCGAGTATCTTGAGGCTCGAGCTCAGCTCGTTAAGTAATCGAGTTCAGTTTTCAAGCTCGAGCTCGTCTCGAGCTGAGCTTCGACCGAGTTCGAGCCGAGTATTCTGCGAGCTTAGCCTAACAATCATAACAAGCTCAAACTCGAGCACGGCTCGTTAAGCCACCAAGCTCTCTCGAGCCGAGCTTTGACTGAGCTCGAGCCGAGTAGCTCGCGAGTACCTCGGTTCGTTTGCAGCCTTACCCTCAATGGAGGCCGGTGAGGCGGCCATCTCCGGCCCCCGAGTTTTTCGCAATTTTAGGGGCCCCCAAAAAAATTTCATTTGTATTTACATATACGTATTTTGCGCGTAATATTTTTTTAGGAGCACTCAAATTTAATTGTTTGGACTTCTGTTTTTAAAATTAGTACTTTGACATGCTTATTTTAGTTGGGCAAGATTTTCTCAAGAAGAATGAAAGTGAGGTTGATTAGATATGCTTTTGTCAAGGTTGGTTGTCTACCTATGAAATATCTTGGAGTAACGATTGGCATAGATAGGTTAAAGGTGGCTGACTTTGAGCCGTTAATTTATTGATAGAAGCAGGAAGAAAATTGGTACTTTGTGTTGGGTAAAAATCACGAAATTAGATATGTAGGTACCCAACAACTCATTCCTCTTCAGATAATTCGACAAAATAAGTCGAAATTGCAACAAGTAGAAGAATAGTAAAAGAAGAATAATAGAAGATTTTCGGAACCAATACTCAATTAGATAGTAATAGAATTACAAAACATATGCCTTTTTGTCTTTATCTTTTCTGTCTTGATTACAATGTTCTTTCAATTAGATAGCTAGTTTTTTTTTTCTTCTATTGGGCATTCTTCACGATTAGCTATATTAGATACAATCTATTCTCATGTATTTATGGAGTAGTAATCTAGAGATATTTGCTAGGGCTAGTAGTCTTTGATTTACTCAAATATATTCTCTTTTATCAAGTTAGAAATAAATCATTACAGATATTTCAAGATAGTTACAAGAGATTGTATTAAATATTTCAATAACAGAAAGATATAAATCTAAAATAAAATAACCAAAGAATAATGTTTCTAAATCTAGAGAAATATTTAAGACATATTTCAAATAATCTCATCCTTAACTCAATTATGATTCTCCTCCTCCAACTAGAAGGTCTTCATGAGTCAATGAGCTATTTGTATTTCCCTTTGCTAAATGGGTCGGCCACTTCAACATGGCTCCCTTTGTTATTGACTCCCATCACCTAGAAGGTCTTTATCATCATCTCCTCGGTTTAACAATTTAATAGCTTTGTTGTCTTGCTTTTAGCTCTTCTCTTTCTCATATGAAGATATCACCGCAGACATTATGTTCAATCTATCACACATAGAATGAGATCTAAAAGAGAGTTAATCGGATATAAAATAAGAAGAGGAAAACACAATGAATCACTGACTATCATATACTAATAAACGGTGGATGTTCATAACAATCTGGCATATCAACCAGGATGAAGAAATCTTGTGTCACAATTTCAAGTATTTTAGCAAGAGCATTAGTCATACTTTGTGTAAATTGTTCTTTATCTATGAGAAAGTTCAACTAGGCTTCTTTTAGCCATAATGTACTCTTCTTATCCTTATAGAGAGTTATGAGCTACAGTGCATTATAACTTGATAGTCACAAAACAGAATTAGAGAGTTTACTTTGAACTGAGTAGGACTTCTCACATGTAATAGTTGGAAGAGTTGTCAATTATGTAGTGACACCTTCTGTAGTGACACCTTTTTCAGACATGGATAAACACCTGTAGGATTTTTAGTAAGTTCGGACATCCTCCTCAATTCAACGCCGAGTTGGACTTCTTACATGCTATAGTTTGAAGACTTGTTAATTGGTTAGTGACCCCTCCTTTGAGCATGGATCGACGGGTGTTTAGCTTTGTCGTGGGCGTTATTGACAGTGCTTATGTCGAGAAGGATTATAGTATGAGTACTGTGTTATCTTCAATCCGACCTTCACGAATATCTCACCCATTCAAGAGATAGTGAGAAAAAGAGAGTTGTCATGAGGAACTCATCTTGTATTTGTAATCTTCCCAATCTTTGTTCTTCGATTGTCTTCGTTATTTGTTTGGTAGATCATGTTGCAAAAATAGATCAATCGTATTTCCATCAATCATCTCCATAGGGAAAGGAATTGTTGAAGCGGTGTTGGGAGTAGGCCATCACCCTCGGTTAGATCTTCTAATCTGTCGCTCTGATACCAGTTGTTAGGTCAAAATCACAAAATTAGATTGTTACCCAACAACTCGTTCATCTTTAGAGAATTCGGCAAAATAAGTCGGAATTGCAACAAGTATAAAAATAGTAAAAAGAAGAACAAAAGAGGATTTTTGGAACCAATATCCAATTAGATTGTCATACAAACATTATAATAAATGACCACAAATATATTTACCAGTTCAAAAGTATATTGACAGCTCCAAAATATTTCCAACTGCAAAACAAAATGACAACAAAATAAAAAAGTATCAATCATCATTTAAAATGATTTCTTCTGGCAATTTAAGAAGCAAATTCATCAATAATGTTTTCCAAATTAATCTTTTCCAGCAAATAATTTTCAATACATAATATTGCTAATTCATTTAATCTCACTTGTGACATAGTCGATCACAGATAGGATTTTAACATTTTTAATTTAGAAAAACATATTTCAGCAAATGCCACAATCACATGTATAATATTTTATGGGCAATCGAAACATTAGCAAAAAATTTATCAAACACTCCTTTTTGTGATAAAGTTAATTGTTCTATTTTTTTTTTCTTTTTCTTTTTTGTCTTTTCTTATATCCGGATTCTTGCTTCCTAGGCAACATGACAAACAATAGTTTCAACATAATGATATAAAATTAAAAAAAAGTTGAATACAGCAAATAAAAGTGGATCATGGAGGCTGTTGGAGCAATGTGAAGGGATGCTCAGCGATGAGAAAGACAAAGAATTATGGAATTTCCTCCAATGAACTAAATTCTTTCTGGGATGAGGATGAGAAAATTAGATTTAAATTGGAAAAAACTTGAAAATAAAAGTTGAATATTAAAAAATAATAATGATATCATATAAGCCATAATTAAATATTCTTTAATTTACATTTATGATTATCAAGAACAATAATTATTTATAATTTACCAACTCAATGCCATAAATACGATTACCGAGACTTGGACTCTTGGAGTCTCTTTGGAATTAAATTTTAAACTTCACAAAAAAGAAAAAAAAAAAAGTTTTCACATAAGGGCTATGTGAGGCCCTAAAATTTGGGGCCCGGGGCAGTCGCCCTAAGAGTCAACACCTGCCCCAAGGCCGGCCCTATGTGTGGATGTTCTGGAAAGTAATAAACAAAGTGGATTTGGCGAAAGAAACTTTACATGCAGTTGTGTGGGGGTAAACCTGACGAAGGTAATTGGTTGAAGTTGAATGTCGATAGCTCATTTGATACAATTACAAAGACTCTGCTTGTGGGTTATCTTGTAACGGAGTGGAACGGCATGTGTCTTTATGCTGTTTCTTCTCCTCGATCTTAACGCGCACTCATCAATTGAGGCTGAGATCATGGCTGTATGGCTTGGTGTGAAGGATTGTAAGAGACTGGAGTTTGGGTGTAGTGTGATGGTACGTAGTTCAGATCTCTATCCCTAGACGAGACTGATCTCTATCTGATCGAGTTAGAGAAAGGCCGTTTGTACTTCTTTCTACTCGCTGTGATGGGATGGGTCTTTTGTTTCTCTTTCCGGCTGTGGGGGAACTTACTTGTTGGCCTCATTGACTTTTTGTTAAACTCTTATTTTGTTAAACTCTTTCTAATTGAATTTGGGGGGTTTCTCTTCGTCTTTGCTCAAACAAACAAAAATGTGAAAAAAAAAAAAAAAATGCTGAATAACAAACAGCTGTCTAATAAAAATTCAACTAGTATCATGCACGTGCGATACACGTGGAGGGAAATGAAAAGGACAAAAAAAAACTACCAACACGTGCGCTGCACGTGTTGACACACATACAAAAAGGAATAAAAAATTGTTTATTTGTTTCCAACCCCATCTCTCCCATTATAATAGTTACTAGTATAATGCACGTGCGATGCACGTGGAGGGAAAATGAAAAGAACAAAAAAGAAAAAATCTAGTATAATGCACGTGCGATGCACGTGGAGGGGGAATGAAAAGGACAAAAAAAACTACTAACACGTGCGCTGCACATGTTGACACACATACAATTTTTTTGTTTGTGAACCCCATCTCTCCCATTATAATAGTTATAGATAGATATAGATGTATATATATATTTATCCCAACAGACAACTTATCAAACAACATCTAATAAATAAACCATTTTAATAAAAAAAAACTAATAAAGAAACCATAAATATTAAATAAATAAACTAAACTAAACTAGTTCTCACTTCCCAACAATTTAAATTTAAATTTAAAAACTAGTTCTTTTTTAACTTAATTTATCTTTTTTAGAAAAGAAAGCCAATTCAAAATTCAAATAAATCAGTCGACCCAACTTGAATTTTCCTCATCATAATTATCAGGTAATTTCCATCTTTACCACAATTCACGCCACCCTCGCTATATATAGAGCCCTAAGCCCTAAGCTTTTTTCCACTTCAATTATATATATATCTCATCATCTCTATTTTCTCTCTCTCTGTCTCCAAGTTCAAGTTCTACTTGCTGTCAATCAAATCATTCAACAATGGGTTACAAGGTAGCCGACGCCTCGCAGTACATTGCTATCACCGGATGGCACATTAAAGATGTGAAACTAGCCAAGAAAGCATGGATTTATCCCGGGCAATCCTACACGAAATTTGACATAACACCTGTCAACTATGAGTTCGACGTGCATGCCATGAGCGCCGAGAAGCTGCCCTTCATCCTCCCTGCTGTCTTCACAATCGGCCCTAAAGAGGACGATCATGAGATGTTGATGAAGTACGCAAAGCTGATGTCTTCACACGACCGGAACTCCAGTCATGTGAAGGATCTCGTGAGGGGAATCATCGAGGGTGAGACCAGGGTGCTCGCAGCGGCTATGACCATGGAACAGATTTTTAAGGGTACCAAAGAGTTCAAGAAGGAAGTCTTCGATAAGGTATTATTTTTTAGTTATTTTATTTTATTTTTTTATTTTTAGTTCTTACTGGTTTCTGCTAATTAATTAGTTTCAAGTCCATTGAAGATATCTTTTCCTCTTTGTTTTTTCTTTTTAAAAAAGTTTAGATCGATTTTTCCTAATTTACAGTTCTTTGTTTGATCTTCAAGATTTGGGTACTTGATATTTTATGCATTATTTTTTTTTTTTTGGGCTAAACCATTATTGTGTTACTGTGTATAATAAGACAACTTTTAAGAAATATCTTAAAGAATAAGATAGAAGGTATTTTTATAATTGTATTAAGATCTAAAAGAATAAGTTAGAAATTATTTTTACTGCCACTTTGGAAATCAGTGCTGTTTCTAATCATGTGATGTACGTCTTAATATATATATATATAAACTCTGATGTAGTGAGGACTCGAACCTGAAACCTAGATTTATAAATGGCACCAAGGCCTTCTCCCATTATCATTTTAGAGATTTTTTGAGTTAAAAGTTATATCATAAAACTGAAGATGTTCTCTTTCTCAAAAACTTCAATTTTATATATCTAATCATTATTAGAGGGATCATCTCACTTTGTCATTTTCCAAACAACTGTACCCCTATTAATTTGATGTGTTCTTTTATACACAGAATGCTTTACTAAAATTGTGTTACTTATTACTTTTGCGAAAAAATTATATTTGTTGCATAAGAGGAACAATTTCACATGGTCATTTCAATGCAACTTCCACCACACCAACTCTTCAATAAAAGTTTGAATAATCAATGCTGGTAATAATATTGCATATTCAACTACTAAAATTGTTTGATTTTATTGTACTTCTGTCAAAAACTTTTCTATATTGTTCCACTAGTCTAAATGTACAGGGACCATCTCAGTTATTGCTATAGGTCATATTCCAAACTAGCTAGTCATAAATATGTACATCTGCCAAAATCCTGTTCTTGTGAGCCATGTATAAATCCAATGGGAAACGCGTGATGATAGGCATGTAGGTCAGATTCCATATATGATATATCATAGCAAAAGAAAATACATGCAGAGGCAATGCTTTGAGATGCATGTCAGCGTTATATCGTTAACCTCAGATTCATCTATAAGCAACCTTGACTAAATTGATATGTACTTCATAGTATAGTTTTGATTGGAGACGTACGAAGAACTACTTAGTCAATGGCTGCAATTCTATTCCAGTTTTTTATCCGTTACGAAAAAGACCAAGTTTCCTACCAATAGCTTGAAATCAGACAAAGTTGACTGTGTCTGCGATAAGACCAAGGCAATTACCTCTAAACTTATCGATTAGTGATTTATAAATCAGACAAAGTTGACTATATCATGCAACTATGCAACTACTAACTGTTACAGTAACTAACAAATCAGAACAAGTCATATATATGCTTTCAAACTATTTCCTCTCTCACTATTCTGTGGCAAATCTTTTTGACACTGATTTTTTAAATTCTTGCAAATGAATGCACTTATATCGCATTTTTCTGTTATGGCAATGTACTTATATATCATACATGATGATCTCTTCATCTGTCTAAGTACCTGAAGATTTTTATATCTTAACATCAAGTCATGCGATTTACCGGGAGATCTTTATATCTTAACATCAAATCCAAAAAAAAAAACAAATGCTTTATCGTTATTTTGGTTATTTGGGTGTAAAGTATGACTAAAACCGTTTATTACTCACAGAAAAATAAAAATAGGGGAAAAGAAAGAGTTAGCGACGATGGACGTTCTGCCCCTGGTTATTTAATTTCTACATATATGATATATCTACAGTACTAGTTCAGTTTGCAAATTGAGTTGACAGATGATAAACATTCTCTAAATGTAGTGGCAATACCATAGCTAACTTATCATGGATCTGTGTCTTGGTCGGAATTAAGGGTTATGCAATTTGTGTAGCGACTAGATGAAAGTATTATGAGCATATATATACTGGGAGTTGGTTAATTAGATCCCATTGTAGTCTCAATCTGTTCTTACTGTTTCTATTTTGTTGCCTTTTTTTGAGAAATTGATGCCTTTTACGATACAAAAAAAAAAAAAAAAAAGACAATATCTAATGCGCGCCTTCTCTTAAATGAAACTGCAGGTGCAGTTGGAGCTGAACCAGTTTGGGCTCCTCATCTACAATGCGAACGTGAAGCAACTAGTGGATGTGAAGGGCCATGAATACTTCTCCTACCTTGGCCAAAAGACCCAGATGGAGGCTGCCAACCAAGCCAAGGTTGATGTCTCCGAGGCTAAGATGAAGGGCGAGGTGGGATCAAAACAAAGAGAAGGACAAACCCTCCAGAATGCTGCTGACATTGACACAAAGACAAGGATGTACCAGACACAGAAGGAGGGAGATGGGCAGAAGCAGGAGGCAAGGGTGAAGGCAGAGGTCAAGATTTTTGGGAACGAAAGGGAGGCAGAGGTTGCACAGGCAAACGCAGAGCTAGCGAAGAAAAAGGCAGAGTGGACAAAGCAGGCAAATCTAGCAGAGGTGGTTGCAGCAAAGGCGGTTGCAATAAGAGATGCAGAGCTACAGATGGAAGTGGAAAAGATGAATGCAGCAAGGCAGACCGAGAAGCTCAAGGCCGAGTATCTTAGCCAGTCCACTGTTGACTACGAGATCAAGGTAATTAATTAAACTTACTGTTTGTTTTCCTAAATTAAGCTGTAAATTGAAAAATTAATTAATATATGTACCGCATGCATGCATGCACAGATTCAAGAAGCCAACTGGGAGTTGTACAAGAAGCAGAAGGCAGCGGAGGCCGTGCTGTATGAGCAGCAGAAAAAGGCCGATGCCCAACGCGCAACTGCAGAGGCTGCCCTCTTTGCACGCCAGAAACAGGCCGATGGCGAGCTGTATGCCAAGCAGAAGGAGGCTGAAGGTCTGGCAGCCATAGCCAAGGCCCAAGGCGAATATCTTGAAACTCTGCAAAAGGCCCTAGGAAACTACTCTGCAGTGAGGGATTATCTGATGATCAATGGAGGAATGTACAGAGACATGGCAAGAATCAATGCTGATGCTGTGAGAGGCCTGCAACCAAAGATCAGCATATGGAATACAGACGACGGGGATCATACAGCTGGTGGAGTCAATAGTGGTGGAGCAATGAAGGAGATGGCCGGAGTGTACAAAATGCTGCCGCCGTTGTTCAGTACAGTGGAGGAGCAGACTGGGATGGTGCCGCCTGCTTGGATGATGGGATCGATTGCTGCTCCTCCTCGGATTGGTGCTACTGCTGCTGGTGGCTCAACTGACTGAAGACTGGATATGCATGCATGTATGCTACTCTTAGCCGGATGAGCCTATATATTGTTAAAGATAGATAATCTTCTGAAAAGAAAAAGTAAAATGCTTGAAAATTTGATGGCTTTTAGCATGTACTTCTTCTATTAGCTTGAGTTTATGCTATGCTATGCTATGTTATGCGATCTAGTTTAAGTCTGATGCGTAAAATTTGAAAGGTAAATAATCTTCTGAAAATAATTAACATGAAACTTTGATGGCTTTTACCACAAAATGAAGTTTAAAATATGACTCAAAAACCTCAATGCACTTGTTTTAGCTTGAGCTGATAGTATGGGATCTAGTTCCCGTTTGGTGCGCAAATTTTACAAGATGCATACTTGAAAATTTGATGGCTTTTATCCACCAAAATTTTAAGATTTTAAAATATTTTAAAAGGTGCATACTTGAAAATTGGATGGTGGATATCCACCAAAATTTCAAAAATTAAAATTTTAAAAAAATGCATACTTGAAAATTTGATGGCTTTTTATCCACCAAAATTTTAAAATTTGAAAATTTGATGGCTTTTATCCACTTGAAAATTTTAAAAGATCCATACTTCAAAATTTGAAAATTTGATGGTTCCTTAGAGCATCCACAGTCGTTTGCTATAAATGCTAATTTGTCATTTTTTAGCAAACGAACGTCTGCAACGGTTTCTCATTTTGCCATTTTATAGCAAACATGCTATATTCGTTTCTTATATATGAGAAACAGAATAGAGATTCTCAAATTATAAAGGACGAGATATCATATCCCGTCCGATGAATTTTAATATATTCTAATGGCTTCAGACGGTACATCATATACCGTCTCTCCTTTTTTTTTTTTTTTTTAAAAAAACTCCTCAGACGGGAGATGATATCCCGGACGGGAGATCATATCCCGTCTGAGAGTTTTTTTTTGTCTTTTTACTTTTTTTTTAATAAATGAATGGCCAAGATTGCCGATTAGAAAAAAAAAAAAAAAAAAAAGGTAAAATCCTCAGACGGTACATGATGTACCGTCCGGGAGATGAAGAGCCGTCCTGGATTAATGCTGAGTGGGTAGGTTTAGGAGTAGTAAATAGGTTTAGGTAGTTAATTAATTAGGTTTAGTTATTATTGTATTATTTAATTAATATAGTTTAATAGTTAATAAGTAATTAATTTTTTTTAATTTATTTTAAACGATGAGACGGTATATCATATACCGTCGCTCGCTTATTTCTAAAAAATGAGAAACATATAGAAAACGATCACTGCAGCTAGCACGCTTATTTGTCATTACTGTAGATGTCATATTTTAGCAAATGAGAAAAACAATTGTGGATGCTATTATTCTTTAATTTGACCCACCAAAATTTTATTTTAAAAACTTCGACAAAACTTATGTTTTGATTAAGATAAAGCTACTATGAATTTGCCTTATCATATGGAAAAATTGTCTTCAACTTTCACATGATAAACACTATCTTCAATTTTCACTTCTATTATGACTGTGCTTCGGAAAAAAGTTCAAGCTGACCAAAATTATAGTTATAGAGAAACACAAGATAAGCTCAGTTTGATTATCATATCTTTACCTCCAACCTAAATTATCTTTTAACTTTATTTGGTAATGCATTACTTAAGAAAAATTACATAAGATCGAGTAGAATTTAGACAACTACAATTATCTCAATTTTTGGGATGAGATAATTGCATTAAGCTTAACTTTGAAATGAGTTCTAAATATATCCCAGTTGTCCTAACTAAACTTTGTTACAAAGCATGCAGGACCTAAAAATATATCTTCTACTTAATCTCTAATATCATAATTAATGGAAGAGTTGGGGTTGTCATTTGTCAACATACAAACCCGTGCATTGCACGAGCAACTCCAACTCATCCATTAATTACAAAATAAAAACAAACAAATTAAAAAATTTCCACATATTTAAAACGTGCAACACATGCGCAGAAAAATTTATAATATTTTTTTAACACTAAACATACACATATGTTGCACGTACAACTTGAACTCTACTTATAAACACGTGCATCGCACGTATAAATTGTAGTTTTTCCTTCAAAATATTTTTTCTAATTATGTGCAACGCATATCCAACTCCAAAACTATTTCTTAATACGTAAATTGCACGTGAAAATTCTCCAACTCTTATCAAAACGTGCATCACATGTGAAAAATACTAGTTAGCCATAAGGTGAGAGGGTTGAAAAGAATATTTTATGAAGGGAGGATGAGAAGAGGGGAGGGCTTTTGAAGGGATTTTGATGAGGAGGAGATGCGGTGCCAGAGGGGGTGACAACCAAGGAGAATGAGGGGGGTTCAATGAAAGTGCGACATCATCTCTACTACTATAATGGGAGAAGGTATTAGTGTAATTTGTCCATATCTCAACCTGTGCAGCGCACGTGCTGGTAGAATTTTTTCCCCCTTTTTATTCACCCCCCCCCCCCCCCCCCCCCCCCCCCCCCCAAAAAAAAAAATTTCCACGTGCACAGTGCGTGTATAATACTAGTAAAAGAGAATTTTAGTTATTATACAAGTGTAGCATCAATTCAAATATGATATTCCCTAATTTAATAGAACTAACAAGTTAAGAATAACCATTCGTATGAATACAAATGATCATATAATTATTATTCAACTTTCATTCAACAAATCAGAGTGACGCAGCGGAAGTGTGGTGGGCCCATAACCCACAGGTCTCAGGATCGAAACCTGGCTCTGATATTGTTATTTATTTTTAATTTTAGAAATTTTCCTGGGGTTGATAAGTTTTCTGCTTTGGGCTTGCTTTTTGGGCCTTCATATGCGCCTGCTCTATTTCCGGCTTATGGACTTTTTAGGAAAAGAAGAAAAAACGATCAACAAGTTTCGAAAACATGTCCATCCATCTAGTTTATGTAGCCGAAAGCCGTCTGCCATGAGAATTTTGAACTTTTTTATTTGATTTAAAACAAATATATTTACTTATAGCAGTTGAATCTTAGTAAGAATATGCTCACTGTTAATAGGCCGTCGATGAGCGCATCCTTATAGCAAATTTTTAGATTCGGTAGTCAAACATAAATCACTATTATTCATAGTTCCTACAAAACTGACCCTATCTTCTTATGATGTTCTCTTCTTCATCTTACACTGATTATTTCTATTCCCCAATTTCTTGCACTTATAGTATCGTGTCAGGCCCAAACCTGATATTAGGCCCAAGAAGAGGGCCCCTTTGGCCCAAAATTTTGCAGGGCACCAATGTATATATATATATTTTTCTTTATTCTTCTTCTTCTTGCCTAATTATGAACAAAAGTCCGAGATGCTCATTGTAATCCTTTTAGTCAGCATAAAGCCATTTTTATTTTCTTATGATATCTAAACGTCCAATGCAATCAAGTATTTTTCTAGGATATCTAAACATTTAGTCGTTGTCAAAACTCAAAATCCTCTCCCGCTCTCCCCTTTCGGACTTGCGTCGCTGAGGTTGATGTCCATCTTCTCTATGACTCTACCTTTCCCGACTTTCTGTCGCTGACAATGAGTCCCTCTTTACTGTCATTGTCGATCTCTCTCTCTCTGTGTGTGTTTCTTAGAGGTAATTAAACAACTTGTAATTTTGTTCTTGAATTTAGTTATCTGGATATCTAGGGCAGTGAGACTTCAGAGGTATAGAGGACATCATATATATATATATATATATTTCTTATTTTATTTTTTTAACGATTATTATATTTGATATCTCATGGTTGAGAAGGTTGATTATGCAAACTTAATGAATACTTTTGCCTCTAAAACAGTGAGCCGAGTAATATTTAAGTGACTATGTGATGCATTTGAGGAAGCAATTGGTGGCCTAAGAAATTTTTTCTTTACTTTTTATTATTATCATTATGAACTACCTCAAACATTATTAGCTTTTCTTTTTAGGTACTGGTCTTGAACATCAATTTTACTTTCTTGTTTGGAACATCTTCATTTTTATCAGTATTTGATTATGACATATTATTTTGGATAGTATATTTTGCCTATTGCTTAGTTTCTTGAATTTTGTGTTGATAATACTATTGTAACGTCGTCGATGAAAAAAAAACTTTATATGAACATTAAGTTTTTGAGGGCACCATTTTTTGGAGTTCACATCAGGTCTCAAAATCTCAGGTTTTGCACTGCATCGTGCGTTTTGACTATAATAACAAGCCCATGATAACTCTTAGATTCAGCTTTAGCGGTCGTCTTCTTCATAAACTCATTGGACATGAGAAATGATATGACTTTCTCCAAGAAAATTGTTTCTCACCCATGTAGTAATGTTCCAAGCAGATGTTCATAAGATGGTGATAGGGAAGCCAAAAAGTAGTAGTGCATGATCTAGATCAACAATGCATGACAATGTTAATACTAAATAATTCATAAATTAGTTTATTGAACTCACTGGTGTGTTGGTGGAGGGTGATATTCCCTGCTTTAGTATACTTATAGATCTTCTGCTTCATGTATAGTTTATTTATGTTTGTCATGAGATTGATTCAGGCTTTGACCATATCCCGAGTGCCATGCTTATTCCAAGTATGATACAGATTACTCCATTAAAAAGAGAGAGACTTGTACTGTAGACACTTGTAAGTTTCTCAATCTTCAACCTTTACTTTCAATTTCTTCTTCCCAGGTAAGTTTTTGTCAAATCCTTCTTGCATAGCACATCATCTATCATGACTTTCCATTTTCTGAAGTTCATCGTGCCATCAAACTTTTCCATGCAGAAACGAGTTGTTGAAGCAGTATCAAAGGTAGGCACCATCAATTGAGAATTCTAACACTGTTGTTCTGATACCAATTGTTATCACAAATTACGAAATTAGCTAGATACCCAACAACTCGTTATTTTTCGGAGAACTCAACAAAATAATACTAACTTGGAACAGATGAAAAAGTAGTACAAAC
>CM030358.1:80720918-80835885 GCA_017893485.1 Hemerocallis citrina | reverse complement strand
TCCTAACCTTCTAATTGATTAATATCATATCAAAAATAAGACAGAAATCAGAAAAAGGGAAAATAAACTAAAGTAACAGGACCCAAAAAAAAAAATGAATCACTGTCTACATCCTAAGAAATGACAGGAGCTTACCACACAGGAACAGCCTTCCCAACTGATATTTCTTTAAATCCTAGCCCAAGTATGCCATCAAATTTCGCAACCAAGAAAGTGACACCTGGCTCTCTAGTGGCTTCAATAAATTCCTGAAAAGTTTCTATCATGAGTGGCATCCCATATTCCAAGTGTCTGGATGTGTGAATGTAGGAGCTAGAATAAAGAGACCATGGAACAATAAAACTTCTAAGTTATTCAAACCTGGCCTTTGACAACAAGGTCACCAAGCTCGACATGGTCTTCACTAAAGAAACCCCCAATTGATCCAGTTCCGTAGTGTATTTCTGCAGGTTTCCCTGATCAAATAGAAAAGCATACAATCATGATATGTTTCTACAAAATACATCCTTAAACAAGTTTTTGTGGGGATACATCCATATGAACAATGCAACCTGTCGCGATTAATGACATCCAAGAAATATTCATCTCAAGTTCTCAACAATTTGAAAAGTTTGTTATTTAATTGTTATAGCATTAAAAATATTTAGAAACAAAACGACTTAATAACTTCTGTTCTATTGAAGAATAGATAGGTCTGCCTGAAGATGAAAGATCATCAAAGTTCAAACTAAAGGATCACAGTGCAATGTGTACTAAGAATAAATCCAAACACTATTCGATTCAACTAGTTGAACAAAAAAAACTAAGAGACAACTGTCAATTAGAGGCCATCATTAATTCAACTTAGGTCAGTGGTCATCCTCCTAGAATAAAAGAACCTCTCATAAAAAACAAACAACAATAACAACAAAACCTTTATCCCAACATTTAGGAGTTGGCTACACGGATCCTTCTACTCCACTCAACTCTATTGAGTGTGACCTTCGTCAAAATAACACTTTTCAAATCCTTACTAGTAGCTTCAACCCTAATTTGTATGGGTGTACAGCTAATCCTTTTTGCTCCCCTAACTTCCATCCAATCAATTTTCATAACTGGGGTGGTTAAGGGTCTCCATTGTATACATCCACAGCCCGGATTTTATTTTCAATTGGGGCAACCTCTACTTTATTTGATATGGAACACGGAACATCTAAATACAACAAAAAATAATTGTGCTAATAAATTAGTATGCTATTTATAATTAGCATAAACTGTCGACACAAATACATGACCTGAGCACAATATCACCCTCCAGTATTCCATTGCAAATATATCAAACAGGCCATTAAAAACAATCACTTCATGTCGTATACATTGTGGGGCACATAAAATTATCCGTATAACATGTTGATACAATCTAGTTGACATGTAACTCCTCTAAAAATCATCTTTTCTACCAACTGAATATTTTGTTACATGTCTATGAGTTTGATTTGTGAGCAGCATCTTGTAAGATAATCAAGTAATTTTATTCACAATCAATTAACGCAAATTGTAAGTTGTAACCTAACAAATAAGATAAACAACTCATGAAAACAAGATACAGAAGACAGCAAAAGTGAGAAAATCATAGACCAACCATTCTTATGATATGTACTTGATCGACTCGATTTGTACTTTGAATGAACCAGACAAGCAATCTGCATACAATCCAAAATTTCAGTAAGTCAAAACATAATCAACATAAAATCCAATTAGTAACCAATTGCTGGTAAACTCCATACTCACCGAGAAGTAGCATTTGGCAGATGGAACCCACAAATTCGAGCTTCCAGTGTCGAAAATCACTGTGAACTTTTGTGGGGGAGTGCCAATACCAATTTCCCCAAAGTATTGAGCATTCAAGTAGTTCTTCAAGGTAATAATGTCACTGGAGTCTGACCCATTGTGGATACCACCTTGAAGACCATATTTTTGGGCCTTCAATTTGTTTCCAGATAGCCGAGCAGCAAGCCGACTGTTTTCATCCAAAGGCTGCTTCTTTAGTCCTATTCTAATTAAACCTTCAGCCGTAGATGAAATAACTAATGCAAGGACAAGCACAGGGAGGAGAACTTGTACAATAGGCCCATGAGTGGTTCCCATGACAAATTTCCTGCTGAAAAGTATAAATTTTAGTTTAAAATATGAAATAACTATGAAATAAATAAATCAAACAACAGCAAATATTTTCATTGAAAATAAGACAGGTATAGGCCCTAATGATTCATCTACGTTATTAATATAATGGGAGAGACCTGGAGGAAGGCCACTAAATCAACCTTTTTCAATTCAAATATGTGTATCCATGGAATAAGCCTAAAATCTAGTAGACCCACATAAAACAGCACTAATCTACTAAGAGCAGATTAAACTGGTATAAAGTAAATGCAAGGAGTTATTCTGAAAATGTCTCACATGAACAACTATTTATATAGTTAAATGAAGAATATAAACATCAAGATTTAGTAGTTCGCATAAAATCACACCCTAATTGTTTAAACACTATTGTTTCTTAACAAGTACTAAGAAAATCCTAAATTAAGGTTCACTGATACCGCAATTATGTGCCCCATATCCTACACAGCTTCAAACAGACACATATAGAAGAAAAAAAAACACGATTTATTAAAACAAGCAAACGAAAATATTAGTTAAGAGAAGATGCTCACTAAGTCTTGCACACAACATTTGCTAGGGTGTAGATGTTCTACCACAAATATATTGTCTGTAATCTCTAATTCAAGAAATGAGACGCGTTTCTTCTGGGACTTATGTTCTAACCTGCAGATGAAGCTAATGAAATTTTTACTAGACTCACAAATATTAGCTTATTCCTTGGAAGGATGAAAAGCATAGGGTAATTGCAACCTAACCCACTCCAAACAACGCCCGTTTATGTCTATAAAGTAGAAGACCCATATTGTACATCCTAGCCTATCCTAGCCCTCAGGTAATGGACAATCCTATCGAAAACACAGGAAAAATGAAAAGGTTAAAACTTCCCTAAAACCCATAAGCACCTCTTAAATTGTGGGGCAAAAAGGAGCATAATATTTCAAAATTGGAACTATTTCGGACTCAGCAAACTAATACTCGACTTTACCAACCACTCATCTTGAATTTGTTCCCAAAAGTGTTTATGCTCACTTCTCGTATAAATGCTTATTATTATTGTCAACAAATTAATTTTGTGAGGTATATTACGCAAATGAATATTACTTCAAATAATTGGCACTTTTCTTCCCATTAGAGAGCTTCTAAACCCTAAGTCGCACCTAATACTTCACCCTACTTTCCTCATTTCACATCATTGCATAGTACGCTATTTCCGCACAATCTTACTTAATAAAGAATAGAACAATTTCATAATTTCAAGAAATTCTTCCAGTAACTAAATCAAGAAACAGTTACCAGCATTACGTCATCAGTAACAGTAGCACATCTACCAAATCCAAATGGATACAATCGGATTCAAGAATCAAGACTACTTACCAAATTAAGGTGATGAAAACAAAACTGAGATTAACGATAATTTCAAGAACCAAACCCTAAATGGATTCTAGAGAGAGAAAGAGATTGACTTACCGACGATGTGAGAGAGAGAGAGAGAGAGAGAGAGAGAGAGGAGAATGGAAGGAAAGAATCTAGTGAGGAGGGAGAAAGGCAAAGGGCATGTGAAGTAGCGGAGCTCTCACTGGCCGTTCAAACCCCCCACCTTCTTTTATTTTATATATTTTATATTATTTGTTTTTGTATTGGATAGCGGATGGCGACTTGCACCTGCGACTGGCGAGTAGATCGTGCTGATATTTTCAGTCAGGACGATCTCAGCCGTCGGATGATGCAAGATGGGGAGTTATGAATTTTAGCTCCGTCTATTCTTAACTGCTACATAATTAATGTGCTATCTTTTTTGTGTTTTTGCTGCTAACCCTGTTCACTTTAACTTTTCAATTGATTTTTTGTGCAATGTATTGTTTTTTTGCTGACTGTTGCTAGTTTTCGTGTAAAATGATTTTTTTGCATCTGAAATTGGGAATTTTTCCCCAAATTGTCCCACTTTTTGAAAGCTACCTGTCCTAATTTTTTTTAAAAAATTTCAAAACATCCTACTCGTTTTCTAAAAAAACGGGTTTGGATAAAACCCCATCATTTTTCAGAATGTGAATGTGAGACTTTGGTTTTTACTTGCCCACACTTGCTTTCTCAAAAAGCAAAAGAATTTATCCCACACTCGTTTGAGGCTTTGGTTTTCACTTGCCCACACTCGTTTTCTCAAAAAACAAGAGAAATTTATCCCACACTCGTTTTTTTGAAAAAACGAGTGTTAAAAATTCCCAAAATCACAATCTCTGCCAATTTCACAAGAAAACCCAAAATCTGAATCTCTATTATTATATTATATTAAATCTATGACTTTCTCTCTCTCCCCCCCTCCCCCGACACCTCTTTCGCTCTCTTCTACTTCTTCTTCCTTCTTTCGTTGACTCTTAGTTTGGTGTGCACAAAACGTGCTCATTAATACTAATAAATTTAAAGTTAGTTGTTCAGATTTTCATGATCAAATAATATCAACAAGATTTTCCAAGGGAGATTCAAGAATATTCAAATAAGGAAAGTAATTTTAAAAAATTGCAAATACAAGCAAAAGAGAAAGATATTCAAAAAGATTTCATGATTAATTGGTCTCCAAGAAAGCTATCAAGACCTGAGTGTTCTTTCTATTTTCGTGAGATTTTAATTGTATATGATTGATTAAAGATTGATTAGTTTATGGTAAGAAAACAGTGGATTCGGAATATACAGCGCGATACCGGTAGACCGTACTTCATGACGGTCGACCGCATCGCAGTCGACTGCAACTTTGAGTTGCTTAAGAAGCGGTCGACCTTTCACCTCTCTACTTTACGTCAGAAAGTTGAACGGTCGAACGCACCAATATGTCGATCGACCGCATTTTGCGTTGTGTGTATTCTTGGAATGTATCGTTTCTATTTTTTATCGATACACTTCCCCGTCTATTTATGTTGGACGAATCCACTGTGTATTCCTCAACCAATTACTTCTGAAAAAAATATTCTGAACTAAACTTTCAATAATCAATCCGTGTGTGAGCGATAATTTTTCTGTATTCTTCAGTCAGGATCACTAACGATCTTGAGTTTTAGTTTTTCTTTCTTTACCACTTCGGTGAGATTGACTGGACTTGTATTGGAAGTTCTATGTGTGTAATAGATCTTTCGGCCTGAATCCGAGAATCACTGTACAAAGGGTTTTAAGTCTAGTGGAACGCTTGTGGCGGAGAATTGCTACAAGTAGGTGGTGTGGACGTAGACCTGGTGGTCGAACCACGTTATATCGCTGCGTCATCTGTGTTTGCTGTTCTTAACTCTTTTATTTACTTTACACTTATTTTATTAATTTTTAATTCCGCACAATCACCATATTCACCTCCCCCCCATGGTGATTTACAGTAGTATCAGAGCGAGGTGCTTATCAAAAAGCTTAAAAGCTTTAGCAAAAGGTCCAATAGCCGAAATCCCTCCTCCCCCAAACTTGTACTCATCGGAGCCTTTCGTCTCCAATGGGACAAGTCATACACGCTCACCATTTTTTGATGGAAAATGTTATGACGTCTGGAAAGTTCGCATGTCTCATTTTTTACAGATGCTCGGAGAAGAAGTATGGAATGTGTGCATCTATAAAACAGAAATTCGTGTCAGCGATGGAAAGAGGGCATTCACAAAAGCTGAACTAGCATTGAAAACTGCAAATTCCATGGCTATGACAGCGCTCTATGCAGGGTTGAACAATGAGGAATTGATGCGATGCAGACGAAATTGTAAGACAACATACAAATTTTGGAACAATATGCTGAAAAGACATGAGGGAACTGCTTCTGAGGTAAAAGCTAAAGTAAATTTATGTTTTTATAAGTTTGATGTTTTCAGTATGTTGCCAGGAGAAACCGTAGATCAAATGCTTGCTCGTTTCGATATCATTGCACACGAGCTTGAGAGCTTAAGAACCAGATGGCCGCGGCGAGGGAATCTGTGACCGAAAAGTCGAAAAACTCATAAGCTGTCTCACGCCCGAGTGGGATGTAAAAGCTGCTGCAATGAGGGAAACTCTAAAGGAAAAGGGATTCGATTACTATACATTCCAAGGAAAGCTAACGACCTACGAGATGGAGATGACAAAATGAAAAGATACAGACAGAACATCGGGATTGAACCAAAAATTGAAGAGAGGACCATTGCCTTAAAAGCAGACAAATCACGTCCATCAAAATGAGAATCAGATCAGGAAGAATCAGACGAAGATTTCTTACGGCTAATTAAACAATTTTGTAAGCATTTTAAATGCAAAATGTACAACAGGTCACAAGGAGAAAGAGACAAAGACAAAAATGATGTGTACTACAAATGCAACAAGCCAGGACATATACACCCAAACTGTCCCCTATCGAAAGGTAGGAATAAAGATTATCATCACTCCAATTCAGGATTGAGAAAGAAGGCGTTGAAGGTAATGTGACTAGACTTAGATTCAAATGAAGATGAGCAATATCACAACAATGTCGGCTTCATGGCTCTTGGGAATGGTGAGGTGCAATCACCGTCTTAAGAAAAGGTAATCGAAGAACCCACCTATGATGAGTTAGTAGATGTGTAATGGATTAAAAGATTATGCCAAGAAATTGAGTTGTGAACTAAGACAATATAAACAAATTCCAAATAAATCTTATGACTCTTGCATCGCTAAAAATCAAAAACTGAAAAATAAAATTTTCTTGATCATTGAAAAATTCGAGTTATTTAGAAAAGATCATGATGTATTGCTAGAGGAAAATGAACTCTTAAAACAACAAATTCAAGAATCCTTAGCAACACATGATGAAAACTTGAAAGAAATTCATGAGAAATCTGTTTACATTGCTAAGCTCACTGATGATTTAAAAGAATGTAAAAGAAAATTTGATGAGGTAGTGGAAGGTTGTAACGAAGTTTTGAGAAAAATAGACTACTTGGTGCTACCCTAGACACTCTTCGTTGGAACACTAATGACAATGAGATGACCAGGAAAAAACTTTGTAAAAGAGTAGTTGAGCTCGAGAAAATTGTTGAAAAATATGAAGGGTCCAGGTACCTTATTACAAATAATTCAAGATTTTATCACGATAATCGAGGGCTTGGTTACAATGAGCCAATACAACATCAAAAATCTAAGCAATCTTGTCATACACATATGCATAGCCACCAAAATTGTTACAAACCAACACACAGTTATGCATATGTGCATGATCCAAAGCATAATTGCATTACTTGTCACTATTGTTGTAGATTAGAACATATTTCTTATAATTGTGCTTTAAAAAGGAATACTAACTTCGTTTGGATAAAGAAGAATACAAGTGCAGGAACAGTACCTACTTGGATACATACTAATCTTAATGTAGGTACATTAATGCACTGCACCTAAAGATCGGTAGCACCTTGATAGTGGATGCCTAAAGCTCATGATGGATGAAAACAACACTTTTGCACCACTATCAAGAAAATAAAAGGAAAGATCATATATTTTAAGGTAAAACAATTTTAATTCTTTGTCTGGTAAGCAAATTTAAACTCATTTAATTCTCAACTTGCTGATATTTTTACCAAGCCTTTAGATGAAAAACTTTTTTATTTCTTGAGAGGCGAATTAAATGTTATTGACTTTTCAGCCTGAAAAAAAAAATTGCGTGTCGGTCGACTATACGGTCGACCAGCACAGTCTCGATTTTGGTTGTTTCTCGTTTTCACCAAGTTTCAACATTTGCGGTCGACCAGTCCGTCCTCTGTGACTTTCGTTGGTTTTACGGTCGACCATGCAATTGACCAGAATGCTCTCGGGAAATTTTTGAATCGTCCCTTTTGCGGTCAACCGTACGGTCGACCGATCTCCTCTATAGTCTTCGTTAAAAATCTTTTTCAAACCATCTTTTTTATGACGTTTGAAATTCATTTTTTATGCATTATACTTGTATTGGGGAGGATCTCGAATCTATGATATTATGAAGAGCTCTCACTGTATAGCAAAGAGTCTCGCTATCAACGGTATCATGTAAGAAGATTATCTTCCACTCTTTTACATTAACATTTCGTCCTTTTCAAACTCCATCCCTCTTGTTTATTTTGATTAATGATTTTTTTTAACGTGCTTTCAATGGAATATCTTATTCACTTTTCTTCTACTTAATCCCTCTTGGTGTGTTCCAAAAAGAGGGAGGATTTTTTTTTGGAATGTTTTCAAATATAGTCTGAAGTATTCATGAAATGATTTCAAATGCTTTACAATGATTCTATGAATGTTTTCAATTACAAATATGTTTTCAAAAGTTTTACACTAATCATATATGTTCTAGTTCTGTATAACAGGTGGCATTGAATTAAGGGGGAGTATTTACATCTCTCTTAAAAGCTCCTACTTGTGAAAATCTATGTTACAGGATATACTAAATTCAGTGGAAGTATTTATGTGGCCTATTTTAATTTTCAAACATTCTAGCATGTTTTGTTCACACGAAAAGGAGGAGATTGTTGACACTTGGTTTGGTGTGCACAAAGCGTGCTCATTAATACTAATAAATTTAAAGTTAGTTGTTCAGATTTTCAGGATCAAATAATATCAACAAGAGATTCAAGAGAGATCCAAGAATATTCAAACAAGGAAAGTAATAAAGAAAGATTGCAAATGCAAGCAAAAGAGGAAGATATTCAAAAAGAGTTCATGATTAATTGGTCTCCAAGAAAGCTATCAAGACCTGAGTGTTCTTTCTATTTCCGTGAGATTTTAATTGTATAAGATTGATTAGTTTATGGTAAGAAAACAGAGTGGATTCGGAATATACATCGTGATACCGATCGACCGTACTTCATGACAGTCAACTGCATCGCAGTCGACCACAACCTTAAGTTGCTTGAGAAGCGGTGACCTTTCACCTCTCTACTTTACGTTAGAGAGCTGAACAGTCGACCGCACTTTACGCTGTGTGTATTCTTGGAATGTATCGTTTCTATTTTTGATCGATGCACTTCCCCGTCTATTTATATTGGATGAATCCACTGTGTATTCCTCAACCAATTACTTTTGAAAAAAATATTCTGAACTAATCTTTCAATAATCAATCCGAGTTTGGGCGATAATTTTTTTGTATTCTTCAGTCAAGATCACTAACGATCTTGAGTTTTAGTTTTTCTTTCTTTTCCACTTCGGTGAGATTGACGGGACTTGTATTTGAAATCTTGTGGGTGTAATAGGTCTTTCGACCTGAATATGAGAATCACTGTACAAAGGGTTTTAAGTATAGTGGAACTCTTGTGGCGGAGAATTGCTATAAGTAGGTGGTGTGGACGTAGACCTGAGGGTCGAACCACGTTATATCGTTGCGTCATCTGTGTTTGTTGTTCTTAAATCTTTTATTTACTTTGCACTTTATTTTTTTAATTTTTAATTCCGCACAATCACCCTATTCACCCCCTAGGGTGATTTACATCTTCTTCTACCCGACACCAGCCCCGTCGAAGCCACCGACTGCCTCCGCCTTCAAGCTAGCAATCTCCAACTCCAGCCGACGCCTGCACTCCCAAGCACCTGAAGCCCTTTGCCATTGCAACCCCTCACTGCACTCCTCGACCGCCGAGCTTTCCCCCTCCACCTTCGAAACAGTTGGCATTAGGCGGTGCAAGGGGCTCGATGACGGAGGAGGAGCTCAAGAGACTGTGGAGATGGAGCTGCGAGGTAGGTGGTCACGGTGGGCGAGGAAGAAGGAGAGCGATGGCGAGGCCATGGCGGTGTAACTGCGATGGAAGGCAATGGCAGCGGCGATCGTGGCTGACGAGGAGGAGATGCGACAGCAATAGCTGGGCCCAGGGTGAGGAGTCAACGATGCTGCGGTGACTGCGAGGTGGTGCTTCGGTGTACGGGGGTACTGCGGCTGAGGTGAAGGAGAGATAGGGAGGAGCTCAGGGTAATGGTTGTTGATGGCAACGAGGGGCTGCGGTGGTGTGCTGGCGATTAGCGGGAGGTGGAGTGCTCGAGTGATGGCAATGGAGAGCTCGGCGGAGCGACGGTGATGAGGTGCGGGGAAGAGGCAACGGTAGGGACGTTGGGTGGTCGCGCAAGGAAGAAGGCAGGGTGCGGGATGAGGGAAGGAGTCAGCAATGGTAGTCGAGTTGCGAGCCGGTCGACGGTGAATGGAGGAAGATGATGACGAGGTGTGGTGCAGTGGCGAGTAGACGAGGATGGAGCTATGGCTTGGCTTCATGCGCGTGAGAGTGGGTACGACGGGGTGCAATGTTGTGGTGCGGGACTGACGTCGATGGGTTTCGAAGGTGGAGGGGGAAAGCTTGGCGGTCGAGGAGTGCAGCGAGGGGCTGCAATGGCGAAGGGCTTCAAGTGCTTGGGGGTGCAGGCGTCGGGTGGAGTTGGAGATTGCTAGCTTGAAGGCAGAGGCAGTCAATGGCTTTGACGGGGCTGGTGTCGGGTAGAGGAAGAAGGAAGAAGAAGGAGAAGAGAAAAAAAGAGGTGTCGGGGGGGGGGGGGGGGGGGGGGGGGGGGGGTAGAGAAAAAGAGAAAGTCATAGATTTAATATAATATGACTTTTAACACTCGCTTTTTCAAAAAGCGAGTGTGGGATTAATCCCCTCGTTTTTTGAGAAAGCGAGTGTGGGCAAGTGAAAACCAAAGCCTCACACTCGCTTTCTGAAAAAACGATGGAGTTTTATCCAAACTCGCTTTTTCGGAAAGCGGATAAGGCGTTTTGGGATTTTTTTAAAAAAATATGGCATTTTGAGAAAAACTTTCAAAAAGTGGGACAGTTTGGGAAAAAATTCAAAATTTGGATGTTGTCTACTAAAATCTTTTGGTAACAGCATATATTTTCATAAATGGTTACAAATCATCTCTAATCTCTAATTTTTAATCTCTAATATTATAATGGAAGAGTTGGGGTTGTCATTTGTAGAAAACATGTAATTTGTAGACATTCATTCAACCATCTAATCTCAACCAATCATTTTTAAGTGGGAGTTATATTAACCATTCATTTACTCAACTGTTGTTAGTTACCATACTACCCTCAAAGTTCAAATTTATTTACGACAAAATTATTTACAAAAATGTCACTCATATAAAATACAAGTTTGTACCACTGAGGGTAATTTGTAAAGAGTGTGTGACGAGTAAAGAGAGGTCTTACGTTCGAGGCTAGATTACGTCGACTCTAAAAAAAATATTAAATTAGAATGTACATTGCACGTGCAGATTACTAGTTATACTAGTTATTTATAAAATAAAAGACTAAATGAATACTTTATTATTATTTTTTTGAAGGGAAAAGGTAGGGTAAGTCCCTACCTCAAAAAGATTTATAAAATGAAATGAATACTTTATTATTACTGACAAATATGTGCGTTTCTCAAATTGAGCAATAAATAAAAGACAAAATGAACACCTTAATATTACTACCAAATCTGTTCGTTTCTCATGGTGGGCAATTGTCTACCTTACGATTTTGAATAATTGTATTAGGGGAAATATTATGATTTTGAATAAATGGTTAAAAATCATGATTTAAAAGATATAATTTAGCAAATGTCCTCATTCAAAATATAGAAACTAGCATATACCCACTATTTAAAAAAAAAACTAAAAAATACCTCCACTTCGGGCGGATCCGTTAAAATTCCCGTTAAGTGAACTCATGTGCGTTACACGTGATATGTAAAATGACCTAAATACTCATGATAAAATTTATTTTAGCAATTGCCCCCATTCAGAATGTGAAAACTGGCATATACCCCAACTATTTTTAAAAACTAACATCATTCAAAATACGGAAACTAGCATATACTCCTGTTATTTTTATATAATAAAAAAATACCGTCAGTTTGGACGAAACAGTTTTAGGGTTTTGAATACTATATAATACGTGTTTGTTGTTTTGACAAAAAAAAAACATCAATGCCAGCATCAATGATTTGTTTCCACATCTCAACTTGGGTGTTGTTGAAGATGATGCACAACCTAGTGTGACAGTAGGTAATACTGATATGGCTAAAAATGGGGTTAAATCGGAACCGTCCAGATTGGGCACGAATCTTGAAGCTCAGGGGTAAAAAGGTAATTTCACATACAAATGGGTCCGAAACGGGTATTGGATCTCCTTCTCACAGATCCAATAACCCACGAACGGATCCACTCCAACTGGGTACGGGTCCCGACCCGATACAGACCCAGACCAGCAAGAGGAAATCAGGGTCACTGATTTGACCAAATCAACGGGCCTGATTTGCAGTTACCCTCTCACCGGGAATCAGGGGTCAGTTTCCTAAACAAACTGTGAGGATTTTACTCCTGACAGTTACACGGGAAATCAGGTCCCTAATCACTCCCATGGCGACTATAAATACCTCCCACCTACCACTGTGACTAGGTAATCACTATTTTTCCAGCTTAAGCTCTTTCTTAATCATCACTGGTTACTGACAAGAGCGTCGGAGGGTACGTCGCCGGAATCAACCCCGGTGTATCGCACTTCCTTGCAGGTTAGCGGCTGGAATCAACAGGAGTGGACCCGCTATTCAGGTTTTTCCACGAACTCACAAATCTCATCTGTTTACCCCCACACCAGAATCAGCGGTAACAGATTGGCGCCGTCTGTGGGAAACCACACGAATAGCAGCCTCTCCCCTTCCCGTCGACTAGCTCTTCCCCAACCATGCCTTCCAGAAAGGTCAGGTCAAGGGGGTCCAACCGTGGGCCCAACCCCGCCGATCAGCAAGAGGAAGCCCCCGTGCATCCTGCTCCACAGCCCGAGCAACTTCCTCCCCCAGTCCAAGATCCTCTCCTGAATCAACAACCCCCTAATGGTCCTGCTGGCCAGAACGGGCGGAGGCAGAAGCAACCTCTCCACCCAGACCATGTCTCGGTTCACAATGCCTCCTCGGATTCAATGGCTTCCCATCACCCCCGGGCCTCCGACCTCCGCAACACCGTTCTGAATCTCCAAAAGGATGAGGACCTTCGCAACCGCCTAGATGAAAAGCGGGCCCGAGAGGGAGCCTCCCGCCAACATCAAGGTGAGCGATCTCCTCATCGTCGAGATGGCAGGAGGTCTCCAGACCGAAGAGGACGGGGGGAATCTCCCGAGCGTCGTAGGAGGAGGCCGCATTCCCCTGCTAATCGACATCATCCGAGGAACGATGAGGCACCTATCACTCGTGCCGAGTTCCTACAATTCCAGGAAACTGTGTTGCAGGCCCTCAACCTTCGCCCCAACAACAATAATGCCCAGAGGGTTCCAATACCCCCACGGGTTCCAAGTCCTCGCCACCGATCCATAAGTCCTCCCCCGGCTCCTAGTTACCAGCAGCACCATCATAGTCCTCGCCGATCCCAGGACTATCGACGCCGTAGCCCCCGCTCCCCTTCCTATGAAGACGAGTCCAGGGGCTCGATCGACTATCACCGGAGGGACGATGTCCTCTACCGTCATCTCCACGAGATGGAGAGACGCATCGGCCGTATGGACAAGGAGGAGGAGTCGAGAGGAACGACCGTCCGCCCCAGCAGACCGCCCTTCTCTCGGACTATCATGGAGGCTCCCATTCCGAGGGGTTTCAAGCCTCCGCAGTTTGGAACGTACTCAGGGGAGTCGAACCCTGTTGATCATGTCGAAAGCTTCAAGACATTGATGCTGATTCACCAAGCTTCCAACGCCATGCTTTGCAAGACCTTCCCCGCCACTCTCAAGGGTTCGGCGCGGGAATGGTACTCCCAGCTTGCTCCCTCTTCCATCTTCTCGTTCGAGCAGTTCGAAACGCTCTTCATAACTCACTTTGTGAGTAGCAGACGAACGGAGAAAACCAGCCTCTCTCTGCTCCACCTCCGACAGGAGAGGGGAGAGAAGTTGAGGGACTATGTGAGGAGATTCACCGCGGAGGTCAGGTCAATCGCCGCCCTCGACCAGTCAGTGGCGACCGTCGCGTTCCAGTCGAACGTCCTCAACTCCAACCTCCGGTCGTCCCTCGCCAAAAAGCCCCCGCACAACTTCGCCGATCTTCTCCTTAGATGCGAGAAATACATTCGGGCGGAGGAGGCCGAGTGCCTCCCGAGTTTCGGAGGATCCGCTTCCGGGTCGAAAAGGAAAGCAACGGAAGAGGAAGGGGGCAAGAAGCTACAAAAGGACAATAGCGGTCAGCGCCGTCCTCCCCCCAAGTTTGAGAAGTTCACTCCTCTCACCACCAATGTCTCCACCATCCTGATGGAAATGGAGAAGGAGGGGGTTATACCCCCCGCTCTGAGGATGAACACCCTGGCCAAGAGGAGGAACAAGGAGAAATGGTGCCGCTACCACCGGGATCACGGCCACGACACCAACGACTGCCGGGCGTTGAAAAATGAGATAGAGGCCCTCATCCAGAGGGGGCAGTTGGCCAAATTTGTGAAGGCAAACGATCGGGCGGATCGCACCACTCCTCCGCCTCGGGGGGTTAACAAGCGCTCCGAGCGATGCGATGAAACCCCCGAGTTCGAGGAAGAACGGGTTCTGCACCTTATTCACGGGGGCCCAATGGGGGGCTCTTCCAACTCCTCTCGGAAGGCCTTCGTCCGAGAGGTCAACTCAGTTCATAGCGCCCCTTCCCCCAAAGGCCTCGGCATCCCAGTGACCTTCTCCGATGAAGACCTCGAGGGGGTCCGAACTCCCCACTGCGACGCACTTGTTATCGACCTTCGCATGGCGAACTTCAAAGTGCAGAGGGTCTTGGTAGACAACGGGAGCTCGGTGAACATCCTCTTCCTCTCGGCCTTCCGAGGGCTGCAGCTGTCCCGGGACCGCCTCAAACCGGCCGGCTACACGCTCCACGAGTTCACGGGGGTACCAGTAACCGTCGAAGGGGTTATCACCCTGGACGTAACTGCTGGGAAGACCCCTACCACCTGGACTGAGCCGATGGACTTTATGGTCGTCGATGTCCCGGCTGCATACAACGTTATCTTGGGTCGGCCTGGCCTAGCTGCCGTGGAAGCTGTCCCTTCGGCGTACCACCTCAAGATGAAGTTCCCCACCCGGGCGGGAGTGGGAGAAGTCAGGGGCAGCCAAGAGACGGCTCGGAAGTGCTATATGACTTCCACTGGGGGTCCGGTGCTCTCCCTCGAGACTTTAGAGATCCCCGAGCCGAACGTCCGACCCACGTCTGAGCCGGCGGACGAATTGGAAGAAGTGCTCTTCTCGGACGAGGACCCGAGCCGAAAGTTCCTCATCAGCAAATCCCTACTGACTGCCCTGTGTTCCGACTTGGTGCAGTGCATCCGGAAGAACCGCGACCTATTTGCTTGGTCCACCGCGGATATGCCCGGGATCTCCGAGGAGCTTCTAGTGCACCGCCTCAGCGTCGAACTGGGGTGCAAACCGGTTCAGCAGAAGAGGCGTAAATTCGCTCCCGAGCGGCAACAAGCCATCAAGGAGGAGGTGGACAAGCTTCTAAAAGCTCGGTTCATACAGGAGGTGAACTACCCCGAGTGGCTCTCCAATGTCGTCATGGTTAAGAAGTCCAATAGCTCCTGGAGGATATGCATCGACTTCACAGACTTGAATAAGGCGTGTCCGAAGGATCCGTTCCCTCTCCCGAATATCGACACCCTCATCGATGCCACCTCGGGCCATGAGCTCCTCAGCTTCATGGACGCCTTCTCCGGCTATAACCATATCCGAATGTTCCCCCCGGACATTCCGAAGACCTCCTTCATTACCGACCAAGGCCTCTACTGTTATAGAGTTATGCCGTTCGGATTGAAGAACGCTGGAGCCACCTACCAGCGCCTCGTCAACAAAGTCTTCCAAAGCCAAATAGGCCGCAACATGGAAGTATACGTCGACGACATGCTCGTGAAGAGCATCCGAGGTACCGACCACGTGGCCGACCTCCAGGAGGCATTCGGCGTATTGAGAAGGCACAACATGAGGCTCAATCCGAACAAGTGTGCATTCGGGGTCTCGTCGGGAAAGTTCCTCGGCTTCATGGTGAGCCAGCGAGGGATCGAAGCAAATCCTGAGAAAATCAAGGCCATACTGGACATGGCCCCGCCCCGGAACGTCAAGGAAGTGCAGAAGCTTACTGGTCGCCTCGCCGCTATTGGCCGATTCCTTTCGAAGTCTGGGGAAAAGTGCCTCCCCTTCTTCAAGGCTCTCAGGGGGGCTAAGGGTTTCGAATGGGGCCAACCGCAACAAGAGTCGTTCGACCAACTAAAGGCCTACTTGGTGAACCCTCCCCTGCTCAGCAAACCCGTTCCAGGGGAAACCCTCTTCATCTACTTAGCTGCTTCCGAGCAAACCCTAAGTGTTGTTTTGGTGAGGGAAGAAGACCGGGCTCAGAGGCCCATCTACTATGTGAGCAAGGTGCTTCGGGACGTCGAGCTCCGTTATCCGAAGATAGAAAAGATGGCCTACGCCCTGATCATGGCGGCAAGGAAGCTCCGCCCATACTTTCAGTCCCATTCGGTTGTGGTCTTCACTGACCAACCGCTGAAGCAAATCCTCCACAAGCCGGAAACCTCAGGCCGGCTTATGAAGTGGTCCATCGAGCTGAGCCAACACGACATCTCCTACCAGCCCCGGACTGCGATCAAAGCTCAAGCCCTCGCCGACTTCATCGTCGGGTCCACCATTCCCGAGGTCAGCCATGTCCCGAACAGACCCCCCATTTGGAGGGTTTCGTGGACGGTTCCTCCTGCAACGAGGGAAGCGGCGCCGGTATCATCCTGAACGGCCCTGATGACTTCGTCCTCCAGTATGCCCTCCGCATGAATTTCAAGGCCTCAAACAATGAGGCGGAGTATGAGGCACTAATCGCGGGCCTCGGACTTGCCCGAAGTACCGGGGCACAGCGCCTCCGAATCCATAGTGACTCTCAGCTGGTGGTGAACCAAGTCTTGGGCGAGTACGAGGCGCGAGATGAACAGATGGCGAAGTATCTCGCCAAGGTCCGAACCCTCATGGGCCGGTTCGAAGAGGCACTCATCCAACGAGTCCCTCGAGAAGAGAACTCGCAAGCCGATGCCCTCTCCAAGTTGGCCTCATCCTCCCTCCACGGTCTCGAGCATACTATCTTGATCGAGGTCCTCATGAAACCGAGCATAAAAGACGAGACCCTCGATTCAGTGGAGTCATTGCCGGTCCTACTGCAAGATAATTGGATGAAACCCTTAGTGGAATTCTTAAGGGACGGACTCCTCCCCGAGGACCCGAAGGAAGCGCGCCGAGTAAGAACCAGGGCCGAGCGGTACGTCCTGATCGAGGGAATCTTGTACAAGCGCTCCTTCTCGCAGATTGATGGTCGACCTTACCTGAGGTGCCTTTCCCCGGAACAGGTTGACTACGCCTTACAGGAGCTCCACGAAGGCATCGGCGGAGCACATTCAGGGTCTAGGTCTTTGGCTCGGAAAGCCCTGAATTACGGATACTTTTGGCCGACTCTCCTCCAAGACGCCGAGCGGCATGTTCGGCAATGTGGCTCTTGTCAGAGGCATTCCAACATTTGTCGCCTCCCCCAAGCCAACCTCGCCTCCCTGTCAAGTCCTATCCCCTTCGCAATGTGGGGGATGGATTTACTAGGCCATTCCCTCCAGCTCCGGGCCAATTCAAGTTCTTGGTCATAACCATCGACTACTTCTCGAAGTGGATTGAGGCCGAGCCCCTTGCTACTATCACCGAGAACAAGGTGCTTCAATTCTTCTGGAAGAGCGTCGTCTGCCGATTCGGCGTCCCCCGTGTTCTCGTCACAGACAATGGAACTCAGTTTACTGGGGCCGCGTTCCGAGCTTTGTGTGAAGACCTTGCCATCCAACAGCGCTTCTCCTCCGTCTCCCACCCACAGTCGAATGGCCAGGCGGAGAACGCTAACAGGCAGATCCTCTCAGGTATCAAGAAGAGACTGGACAAATATTCCAAAGGCCTATGGGTCGACCAACTCCCCAATGTGCTGTGGAACTATCGCACCAACAAGCGGACACACACAGGAGAGTCCCCGTTCAACCTCACCTACGGGTCCGAGGCAGTGATACCTCTCGAAGTCGGAATACCTTCTCCTCGCCTCGCAGCCTACAATGAGGAACAGAACGCCAGAGACCTCCGGGCAAACTTAGACCTGGTGGACCAGCTGAGGGAAAGAGCATCAATACCCCAGCAGAACTACCGGAGGAGGGTCGAACTGGCATACAACAAGAAAGTCCGACCCACCGATCTCAAGGAGGGGGACTTGGTCCTCAGAAAGCTAGCCATCTCCTTCCCCAATCAGAGGAGCAAACTGGCTCCGAAGTGGGAAGGACCCTACAAGATCACAAAGGTAGTTCTGCCCGGAGCTTATCGTCTGGAAGATCTAGAGGGCAGAGAGATTCCGAGGACCTGGAATGCCGACCACCTCTTAAAATACCAAGAAAGCGCCCCGGCGCCTCTCTGAGTATCACGAGGTGTCGAACCATTCCTCTCCTCTAACTTGTAATTCATTTCTTAAGTTGACATATGTAAAAACGGCTCGCCGTCAATTATCAATAAAGAATGCTTTTTCGTATTTATAAAGTTGCTTGTGTCTCTCCGCCTTTATTTTTCACTCAATCAATGGTTCAGAGTCCAATACCCGGCTCGACTCTACTTCGCAAGCTTGCTCTTAAGCGAGCCAGATGTAGTTCGCCGCTCGGAATTGCTCCCACAACCGTTGAAATCTAACGATGGTTCCGGAGTCCAACACTTGGTTCGATTCTACTTCACAAGCTCGCTCCTCAGCGGGCTAGGAGTGGGTCGCCATTCGGAATTGCTCCCACAACCGTTGAACTCTAACGATGGTTTCGGAGTCCAACACTTGGTTCGATTCTACTCCGCAAGCTCGCTCCTCAGCGGGCTAGGAGTGGGTCGCCATTCGGAATTGCTCCCACAACCGTTGAACTCTAACGATGGTTTCGGAGTCCAACACTTGGTTCGATTCTACTCCGCCAGCTCGCTCCTCAGCGGGCTAGGAGTGGGTCGCCATTCGGAATTGCTCCCACAACAGTTGAACTCTAACGATGGTTCCGGAGTCCAACACTTGGTTCGATTCTACTCCGCAAGCTCGCTCCTCAGCGGGCTAGGAGTGGGTCGCCATTCGGAATTTCTCCCACAACCGTTGAACTCTGACGATGGTTCCGGAGTCCAACACTTGGTTCGATTCTACTCCGCAAGCTCGCTGCTCAGCGGGCTAGGAGTGGGTCGCCATTCGGAATTGCTCCCACGACCGTCGAACTCTCACGAGGATCGGCGAGCCCACCATTGGGTAAGACTCGACTTGCCTCGCAACTTCGCGATAAGAGGAGACAGAAGCACCGCTCGGCACCTCCAGCCGAACGCTCTTGTCGCCGAACCGCGAACGAGCGAGAGGTATGCTCGGAGCGCACCACATCGCTCGAACTCTTAGACCTCCGGTCGGCTGACCGAGCAAGTGCCCATCCGAGCATCAAAACGGAGAAAACTCACTTTCTCTTCAACTTTCGTGTAAGATCTGGATCAGACGGCCCAGATTTTGCCAACGACGCTACACGACAAGATAGCGTTTTATTGGGAACTGGGTCCATCTCGAGATTCGTGCCACCATCCAACGTTTCAGATCGCGCTACGGCGCCGAACCACGAACGGGAGAGGGGCCGGGTCGGATACCTCGGCGCGACGAACACAGTCAGAACCGAAACAACTACGCAGAGCTACAAAGGACGTGCTAGTTCGTGAAAGAAATATTATTAATAATTGGGACACAGTTCAAAACAACTTTTCCATACAACAAGGTCACAATGCCCTAAAGAACAATAGTTACAATGCCGACCCACTACACTTGGTTTTTAAAAGAAAAATCATCAAGCGTCCCGTTCGGTCGTCAGTCTAGCTACCTCGGCCGCCAGTTCCTCTTCCTCCATCTGAAGCTCCGCCTCTACAGTCTGCAAGTGACGGATCTCAGAGAGCAGATTGTCCCTTTCGACTATTATCTTCGTCAGATTGTACCGAACGCACTGGATCCGAAGGGCGTTGCTAAAGGCGGTCGGCGAGTCTCCGTCCTCTCCTGTAGGGGTCATCTCGGCGATCCTGCTCTCCATACGCCGGATCTCGGCGTCTCGCTGACCTAGGATGAGCTGAAGGTAGCCCCGCTCGCTTTCGGCTCGGCGCAGTCCCAGCTCGACTTCATAGAGCCGCTCTCGGCATTTGGCCGAGAGCATCCTCGTCTCCCCCGAGCCAGCCTCGGTTTGAGCGTGACCATCCGAGCGATTGGGGTCGGCGTCTTGAGCTACCACCACGAGCTGAAAAGAGGAAGAGACGAACAACAAAATTTCAAACGTTGCCGAAGTCCAACACTTCAAGAATTTTCAAAACAAACTTTCAGACTTTTATTCAGATATAGTAACTCTACATACAACAAGACCGACCCTACAACAGAATTTTACAATAGTTAGAAGGAACATAAGACAACTTGTTTAGTGCCTTTTCGGAAGGGGTACGCTTCGGTTCAAGGAAACGCGGGGGCGGCGACGCCTGGCCTCCGAGCTCGATTCCAAACCAGCGAAGCGAGATCCCCCTTCGCCGCTAACTCCAACCGTGGCGCCGACCGAGGCACCGCTAGACGAGACAGCTACACTACTCTGAGCATCAGCAGGACTCCGCCTAGCCGCGGGCAAATGAGTTGCAAGTTCATAGAAGGTAATCCCTCTCTCACTCTCTTCGCGAGTACACGACGTACTACGAACGTTGGCCCGCTCCGGCAGAGGCTTGAGCGACGCGACCTCTTCCTCCAACTCGATAATCCTATCCCTCAGAGCGTCATCCTTCGCCGACATCTTCAAACGAAGAGGTCTCGACGAGCCCGAGACATTGGCGCTATCGGTCGTGAGTCGTCGATAATGGGTGACCTCGATCCCCCTGTCTATCGTAATCCTCCTAAGCTTGTCGACCTCAGCCAACAACTTTTGGCACTCGGATGACACCTTCTCCAACTCGGAAGTTAGCTTCTCTTCCTCCGCCGAACGTTCTTTCTCCGCTAACTCCAAGTGTCGGATCTCGGCCAAGAGCTCGTTATTCTTTTGCTCGGCGAGGGAGAGTTCCCTACGAAGTCGCCCGGTCTCACCTTCGGGACAAGGAGCTTGGGGTTGCTTCTGCAGTTGCTTCAACTCGCGACAATACCCCCTCGCAGCTACCTTTATCTCCTCCAGCTTCAAGAACATATAAAACCGCCTCTCTCGGCTATGGGAAAGCTCTCATTTCGTTTTAGTCAGCTCTTTACGAAGGTATGCAACCTCCGTGATCGGACCAAACTTCACCTGAAAAGCAGAGATAAATCCGAGGCCCAACACTTGGAGAATCTTACGCCTAATCAAACACAAAATCCGGAGACTAACACTTGGAAAAATTTTGGCCAAACAAAGAGTGTTTTCATTCAAAACTCAAAAAAGCGTTACAAGAGCGGTGGCCAGTCCGCAGTTAGGCTTACAAAAAAACAGGAAAAAACAAAAGACTAAAAGACGCAACCAAGTCAGGGGTCGACCTTTTTGTCATTTGGGTCTGTCGACCCCTCGGCTTTGTCCTCACCCTCGACCTCGTCCTCGTCCTCGCTCTCGCTCTCCTCCTCAGAGTCGTCCTCCTCCTCACCCTCGGCCTCAGTCTCACCCGGGCCTTCGACACCGTTGGTCTGTCCCTCGGGGCCGAGCATCGCCTGGGGAAGCTCCTCCTCCCTTTCCACGGGGTCGTAGAAGCGGTAGGAGGACGTGTCTAACCCCGGATTCCGAGCGGCGATATGAAGCAGGGCTCGGCCGAACGCGTCCTCCATGTTCTTGAACATGTGCTGCTCGGCCTCGTCCTGGACAGCCCTCTTCGCCTTCGCCACCTTAGACCGGTGCCTGGCCATGATCTTCTCGGTCTTCTTCCGAGCCCTCTCCGCCTCCGACCGAGCATTGGCCAACTCCTCCTTCAGCTCGGCATTCTCCTTCTCTGAGGCCTCGAGCTTGGCTGCCACGTCCTTTGACCGCTGAACGGCATCGGCCAGCTGTGCCTCCAATCCTACCACTTCGGCTCCTCGTTTTGCCGAGAGGAGTAGCTCAGCATCGAGCAGCTTCACTGCTTTTGCGCGCTCCGACCTCTCCCGGTCGTACTGCGCCATCAGCTCTCGTTCTTTGCTCGCAAACTCCTCGAGCAAGAAGTTGAAGTGGCAGAGGGTCTGAAAAGAGAACGAACCGTTAGGGTCCGAACCTAGAAACTTAGAAAATTTCAGAAAAAATGCTTCAATAAGAAAGTGTTCGGCCCACTCACCGACATCATGTTCCGAGCGATCTGCATCGTCGCGTCCCCGACTTGACCGGACTTAAGGGCCGCTCGGTCCTTGGGGTCGGCAGGTGCTTCACCGCCTGCATACAAATGTTGTCGTCGCCCAAAAAACCGCCGACTTTCATCACCTGCCAGTCGGGGACGAAGATCTGCTTGTGCCCCTCGGTCAGAATCTTCTCCGCATCGGCAGTGAGGGGCGGAACCTGGAGGGATAACACCTTGCTCACGTCGAACGCGCCGCTCGACGAGCCGGGAGCATCTCCCTTCGCCGTTGGAGTCGGCGCATCCGAAATAGGAGGATCGGAGGCCGCGACCTTCTCCTGCACGGGATCAGCCTCCGGAACGACGACCCCCTTCAGGTCGGCGGTCTTCGGGACCGAAGGTATCTTCGGAGCTCGGCCGCCCTGAGGCCCTGTCAAGGGTCTCTTCTTTCTAGTCTCCTGCTCCCTCGCCTTGGCCTTCGCCATCAACGCCCTGTAGTCCATCTTCGAAGACTCTGCACAAACCGAGTGAGAAAACTTAGAAAAATTTTCATGGACTTCAATCAAGAAGTAAAAATACCAGAAGCGTACTGGGGTCGATCGGACTGAGACCCCCCGAAACAAAGCCTCCTCGGTGATATCTTTCCAACTTAGCGTCGGCAGGCCGAGGAGTTTCTTGAGGACTTCCGCCTCCTCGTCGCTCAGTACCGGCTCCTTCTTCACTCGCTTGGGCAGGCCGTCCCTCGACCAAGCTATCGGAATTGCCCAGGGTGCGGGAACTCGGACAATGAAATACTTCTCCTTCCAATGCTTGATCGAGTCCGGGTTCTCGATCAACTTCACGCCCGTCCGCGGCGAAAGGTAGAACCTCTGCTCGTTCCTGTTCGGCTGGCAAGGGCGGTAGAGGCTCTGAAGGAGAAACATGTTTGGCTCGGTGCCGATCTCTTGACATCGAAGAACAAATGCCAAGACGTGCCTCCAAGTGTTCGGCATCAGTTGGGCGGGGCACAGACCGTACCAATTAAGAACCTCGGCGATGAATGGATGAAGCGAAAAACGGAGCCCGGCGGCCAAGGATTCGAGGGGAAATACGCACGCGTCAGCCGAGGACGACGTGCAGGCTCGGAATCCCGGTCCGGGGAGAAGTAACCCGTACTCGGCAGGGATCTGGAATCCGGTCCGGATCCGATGCAGATCATCCTCCGTGAGAGACGAAATGGTGTGGTCCACCTCGGACAACTCTCTCAGCTCGTTCTCCTCCACCAACTTGGCAGTGCCCTGGGTAACCTTCTCCAGCATCTCTTCGGAGTAGCTCCGGACACCCCCCACACTCGACAGAATGATAGGTTGCCGACCGAACTCCCCTGCCGTCTTCAGCTGCTCGATTATCGTGACCACTCCTTTGCCCTTCTGGGACTTCGCCACAACCTCCTGGAGCGGCTCGGCTACTTCGCCGCTCTTGCTCGGACGAACAACGGTCTGCTCGGTCGGCTCTATCACCTCCTTTCCTTTACCCGCTCGGCCGACGACTTGGTCCGAGGCGGGGGTCTCATCCGAAGAAGTAATCGTAACCATTTTTCTAAAAAGAAAGGAGAGAAACTGACCTTGAAGTGACTGTTACGGTCGGAAAAGTTTGCCGGAGCAAAGGAACGCCCTGCCGCGACAGCTAGCAGCACCACCCAGGAGCTAAAAACTTCGATGGTGAAAGGTAAAAACTTGAGAGAGAAAGTGAAAATGAATAATGAGATCTGGGGTGGGGGAGTGAAGATTTATAGTAAAAAGAAAAGTCTCTTGGGCTTCCTAACGTAAGGGCGCGACTTTTGGGCCGCTCTTGAAACGTCACGAAGGCCCAAAACGACTTTGTCTTTTCACCAAGTCAAGTAGCTCGGCACAACAGGATCTAAATCCGAACAACGTACGATCTGAACCCAACAACAAAGGGACCGGTCGGCTAACCGAGCAAATGCCCATCCGAGCGTCAAAACGAAGAAAATTCACTTTCTCCTCAACTTTGGTGTAAGATCTCGATCAGACGGCCCAGATCTTGCTAGCGACGCTAAACGACAAGATAGCGTTTTCTTGGGAACTGGGTCCGTTTCGAGATTCGCGTCACCATCCAACGGTTCAGGTCGCGCCACATCGCCCGGACGAAGCACTTCGGACCCAGACGCTCCACCTATGTCTGAAGAAACCAGAGAAAATTTGGATTAAAAGTTTTAAGGCACCGCCCTCGGCGAGCCCCCCGGGCCCCAGTCTCGGTCGGTTCCCCTCTCGCTCGTGAACAACTCGAAGCCGACAGCCTCGGAGATGAAACCACGAATCGTTCAAGGGTTGGAGAGAAACCACCGTATCGCGGGGCCCGGTTAAAAGGCCGATCGGCACACCTCCCATCTCTAACTCCTTCGGGCTGACAACCATCAGAAGCCGTCAGCCCGGAAGGAAGACAGAGATCGGAAGAGACCAATCCTTCCGAAGCAACTTGTCTCTCGGCTCCGGACTTCAGTCGTCACCTCTTCTGCCCTGATCTCCTCCGACCCTGACATCCGCATCGGGACCGTCAGAATCGGGAGAAGATCATGGCGGAAGGATGACCACCCATCCTTCCGAAGCACCTTGTCCCCCGGGTCCGGACTTCGGCCGTCAACTCTTCTGCCATTATCTCCCCCGACCCTGACACCTACGTCGGGGCCGTCAGAATCAGGAGAAGATAACGGCAGAAGGATGACCACCCATCCTTCCGAAGCACCTTGTACCCTGGGTCCGGACTCCGGTCGTCACCCCTTCTGCCCTGATCTCCTCCGACCCTGACATCCGCATCGGGACCGTCAGAATCGGGAGAAGATCACGGCGGAAGAGTGACCACCCGTCCGACGACCTCAGGGTTAGGATTTTTCAAAAGAAGACAGGCATCCGCCTTGACTCCGGTCGTCACCTTTTCTGCTCTGATCTCCCCCGACCCTGACATCCGCATCGGGGCCGTCAGAATCAGGAGGAGACCATGGCCGAAGAGCAACCACCTAAGGCAGACACCTCCGATGGCTTAAACTTAACATTGTTGTGACTGAAACTACAAAGGGAGTGGGGTATTTATAACCTCCCCTCCAAGAACCAGCCATTATGACCCTCGGAAGCTGAAACGCCACGCATTAATTGGAGGGCGCCATTCTTAATGACCCCGGGAAGTTGGAACGCCGCACAAATCCTGGGGCGCCATTAATGCTCTTGGGAACTGAACCGTCTCGAGATTCGTTCGGCCATTCAACGGCCCGGATCGCGCTACCACGCTCGGATTGCCGAACCCTTAGACATCCGGTCGGCTGACCGAGCAAGTGCCCATCCGAGCGTCAAAACGGAGAAAACTCACTTTCTCCTCAACTTTCGTGTAAGATCTCGATCAGACGGTCCAGATCTTGCCAACGACGCTAAAAGACAAGGTAGCGTTTTCTTGGGAACTGAGTCCGTCTCGAGATTCGAGCCCCGATCCGACGGCTCAGATTGTGCCACGTCGCTCGGACAACCGAGCCCTCAGACCTCCGGTCGGCCAACCGAGCAAGTGCCCATCCGAGCGTCAAAACGGAGAAAACTCACTTTCTCCTCAACTTTTGTGTAAGATCTCGTTCAGATGGCCCAGATCTTGCCAACGACGCTAAACGACAAGATAGCGTTTTCTTGGGAACTGAGCCCGTCTCGAGATTCGAGCCCCAATCCGACGGCTCAGATTGCGCCATGTCGCTCGGACAACCGAGCCCTCAGACCTCCGGTCGGCCAACCGAGCAAGTGCTCATCCGGCGGCCCAGAACGTCGCTCGGACAACCGAGCCCTCAGACCTCCGGTCGGCCAACCGAGCAAGTGCCCATCCGGCGGCCCAGAGCTTCGCTCGACCAAACCGAACTCTCAGACCCCCGGTCGGCCAACCGAGCAAGTGCCCATCCGAGTGTCAAAACGGAGAAAAAAAGCAGCCGAACGATCACGATCGTTGGATCTTCCAGAAATTCGTGCTTCTGATGATGAACGGTCTAGATCTTGCCACGTGCGCTAAACGACAAGATAGCGTTCTCTTGGGAAATGCGCCAGTCTCAAGATTCGCACCACCATCCGACGGCTCAGATTGCACCACGTCGCTCGGACGGCCGAACCTTTACACCTCCTGTCGGCCAACCGAGCAAGTGCCCATCCGAGCGTCAAAAGCGAGAAAATGGAAGTCGAGCGACTACAACCGTCAGATCTCTCAGAAATTCGCGCTCACCCAAGATCAACGGTCCAGATCAGGCCACGCCATAAATCAGTATTTAAAAATTAATTTTTATTTATTTAAATCGTTTTATTTATTTAAAAATTGCGAGAAATTGCTAAAAATTCGGGAAAATTAACTAAAAATTCTAGAAAATAATTAAAAATTTGGGGGGATATTTTTGAGCCCCTGAACGAACAATTATTGCCTAGAATGTACTGTTAAGGCCCCCGAACGATTAGTTAACACATCGCAAAATTAAATAAATAGTCCGAAAAAATAGATAAAAACCGTCAAAAATTCAACAAGGCTTCAGAACAGCTCACGGCTTCAAAAATCACCTCACTACCCCCTTCGAGATTCAAAACCCTCCATTCGGACTCCGATACAACTTCACTAGCCACTAAAACAGTTAAACTACTCCTCAAAGGCTGATCACACTCAGTCTTTAGGAGTGGGGGGCTCGTGATATGGCTAAAAATGGAGTTAAATCGGAACCGTCCAGATTGGGTACGAATCTTGAAGCTCAGGGGTAAAATGGTAATTTCACATACAAATGGGTCCGAAACGGGTACTGGATCTCCTTCTCACAGAATCAATAATCCACGAACGGATCCACTCCAACTGGGTATGGGTCCCGACCCGATACAGACCCAGACCAGCAAGAGGAAATCAAGGTCACTGATTTGACCAAATCAACGGGCCTGATTTGCAGTTACCCTCTCACCGGAAATCAGGGGTCAGTTTCCTACACAAACTGTGAGGATTTTACTCCTGACAGTTACACGGGAAATTAGGTCCCTAATCACTCCCATGGCGACTATAAATACCTCCTACCTATCACTGTGACCAGGTAATCACTCTTTTTCCTGCTTAAGCTCTTTCTTAATCATCACTGGTTACTGACAAGAGCGTCGGAGGGTGCGTCGCCGGAATCAACCCCGGTGTATCGCACTTCCTTGCAGGTTAGCGGCAGGAATCAACAGGAGTGGATCCGCTATTCAGGTTTTTCCACGAACTCACAAATCTCATCTGTTTACCCCCACACCAGAATCAGCGGTAACAAATACCATATTAACAAAGTCCGTGAATAATTCGTTAAATTCGCAAATTATTAACGGAAAAATAATTTGCCGAACAGATTCACGAATTATTTGCATGTTTGCATTTAATTCCCGCAGTTCATTAATTATTTACGAAAATCACGAATTAAACGAATGTTCTGTGAATAATTCGCGAATCTCTAATATTATAATGGGAGAGTTGGGGTTGTCATTTGTAGACAACCTGTAATTTGTAGACATTCATTCAACCATCTAATCTCAATCATTCATTTTTAAGTGAGATTTATATTAACTATTTATTTACTCAACCGCTGTTAGTTACCATACTACCCTCAGAGTTCAAATTTATTTACGACATAATTATTTACAAAAATGTCACTCATATAAAATACAAGTTTGTACCACTAAGGATAATTTGTAAAGAGTGTGTGATGAGTAAAGGCAGGTCTTACGTTCGAGTTCAGATTATGTCGACTGTAAAAAAATATTTAATTAGAATGCGCAATGCACGTGCAAATTACTAGTTATTTATAAAATAAAATACTAAATGAACACTTTATTATTACTGTCAAATATTTGCGTTTCTCAAGTTGGGCAATAAATAAAAGACAAAATGAACACCTTATTATTACTACCAAATCTGTTCGTTTCTCATGGTGGGCAATTGTCTACCTTCACGATTTTGAATAATTGTATTAGGGGAAATATTATTATTTTGAATAAATGGTTAAAAATCATCATTTCTAAAAGGGATAATTTAGCAAATGTCCTCATTCAAAATATAGAAACTAGCATATACCCACTATTTAGAAAAACTAAAAATACCTCAAGTTTGGGCGGATCCGTTAAAATCCCCGTTAAGTAACTCATGTGCGTTACACGTGATATGTAAAATGACCTAAATACCCATGATAAAATGTATTTTAGCAATTGCCCCCAGTCAGAATGTGGAAACTATCATATACCCCCACTATTTTAAAAAAAATGATATTTGAGATATTTTAGCAAATGTCATCATTCAAAATACGGAAACTAGCATATACCCCCATTATTTTTAAAAAAATAAAAAATGCCGTTAGTTTGGACGAAACAGTTTTAGGGTTTTCAATACTATATAATAAATGTTTGTTGTTTTGACTAAAAAAAAATCAATGCCAGCATCAATGCTTTGTTTCCACATCTCAACTTGGGTGTTCTTGAAGATGATGCACAACCTAGTGTGACAGTAGGTAGTACCATATTAACAAAGTTCGTGAATAATTCATTAAATTCGCAAATTATTCACGGATAAATAATTTGCCGAACATATTCACGAATTATCGAATTATTTACAGATTTGCATTTAATTCCTACTGTTCATGAATTATTCACGAAAATCACGAATTAAACGAATGTTTTGTGAATAATTCGCGAATTTAGCAAATTATACAGAAAAATATTTATGGATTTATATATATTTCTGCTTAGGTGATGAGTACTAACTACTTAGAGCATCCACAGTTGTTTACTATTTTCGCCATTTTCTCATTTTATGAGAAATGAGCGGGGCTGCAGCCGTTTGCTATTTTGTCATATTTTGGCAAAAAAACTACAGTCGCTTCTCATATTTGAGAAACGAAATTGACGATTCTTAAATTATAGGGGACGGAACATGTTGTTCTGTCCCCATTTTTAAATTTTTTTTTTTAATGGGATCAAACGAAACATGTTGTTTCGTCTGTTCTTGTAACGCCCCGGATCCCCGTTACCGAACATCCGTGACACAACCAGAATCTTTGCCTTCAAATGAATCTCAACTCAGTAAATAACACGGAAATTTAAACACTTTTATTGCCATCAAGTTATTACAAATATCAATTTGTCATAACAAACTATAATGCCTCCCTTTTTCTTTTGACTTCAAAATCAATCCTTTCAATTTCTATATCACTTTAAACATAAACTAAGATAGTTATATTTCAAAGAAAATTTTGGCAGAGTTTCCCCTGAAATTTCTGCCCCGAAACACAAAAAACTTACATAATTTTGCTTTAAATTTTGTAGCTCACATCACAGGCAATAATATCATGGGCTCTCCAGGCCAAGATGAGCAGAGTCACACAGGCAATATATATATCATACTCTGGAGGCCAAACTCATAATAGGATATCAATTATCAATTAAAAACCATAATTTCCTTGAAAACGTTGTAAAGTTTTTAGCAAATAACTTATAAAACATACCACAGGGCCCGGTACTCCACAACGAGATGGGTACGGGTCAAAAACATATCATGCCACACACTATACTCATCATCGTCATCCACATACTTGTACATCAAAAATATAATTTAAATCATAAATTTCACTATTCACATAATTAAACTTAAATAACAATTTTAAAATAAAAGCTCCATTCCGCAGAATCTACACCTCACCTCTGCACTGCTGAGGACCTGTAACAGTAGGGGATCTAGGGTAGTACAGGGACTCCCTAACCCCCCAAACACTAAAGGGTTAGCCATTTCTGGTGTGAGTATAATTTACTAGTTAAACAAATAAATTAAACTTTATAAGTAACAACACGAACTTACGAATACCAAGATAATCAAATCTTACCTGAAATCTAAATATGTAAACATCATAAATGGGATTTCACATCAAATACTCTCTAAGTCATTTCTTGTATGCATATCCATACCCGCTCACAACATACTTATCTTTAGTTTGGAAATCATTCCCAAATTAGTCGCTTAAGGCCCATCACTTTACGCCTTATGCAAATATTCCTATAGCTTTATTTCCCCATAAAGCTTTACATTCACAAATAACTCTACTTTCACATAAACTGCACCTTATTTACCATTCATTTGCATTTACAGACTCACGACTTATATTCTTTCTCAATCACATATCACATAACAACACATTCATTCATTTCTTACAACATATATAATCACGTCTCGCAATACATCACCTTCACACTTATTATACACTTCAACTATCGCACTCACAATTCATCTTGAAGGGAAAATAAACGTGTGTCCTGATTTCCTAGTGTTCGTGTATACCATGACTTGAAGTCTAATACAAAACACACAATACATAACAGATGCACTTAATCTAATGTAAGCAAGACTCTGGACACACATGCATCCCATACTACATGTGCCCCAGATCTAGTCGTTTCTTCCAGTTTCAGGGATTTGAACCCTCGTTATGCAATGCATTCTAATTCGGTCCACTTCCTGTTCCTGAAAGTATGATTTGGTTGAGGAGGTGTAAATAAAAGACATAATTCGGGGCGCTATCCCGTTGTCACCCATAATTGTCACATCGGACCCTCCTCGAAAGCTGTGACGAACTTAAAAATATACCGCTACATACCTATGGCGTTGTATTTCACAGGACCGCAGCTCATACGACCCGTTCGTGTCCACCAGCATATGTCCGGACCCCATTCAACAGCCGTGATGAACTTAAAGATATACCGCAGCATACCTATGGCGCCGTATTTCACAGAACCGCAGCTTATACGACTCGTTCGTGTCCACCAGCATATGCCCAGACCCCATTCAACAGCTGTAACGAACTTAAAGATATAACGCAACATACCTATGGCGCCGTATTTCACAGGACCGCAGCTCATACGACCCGTTCGTGTTCACCAGCATGTGCCCGGATCCCATTCAACAGCCGTGACGAACTTAAAGATATACCGCAGCATACCTATGGCACCGTATTTCACAGGACCGCGGCCCATACGACCCGTTCGTGTCCACCAGCATGTGCCCGGATCCCATTCAACAGCTGTGACGAACTTAAAGATATACCGCAGCATACCTATGGCACCGTATTTCACAGGACCGCAGTCCATACGATCCGTTCGTGTCCACCAGCATGTGCCCGGATCCCATCCCATCCTTACCACGGTACCTCAGGAATCAACAGTGCAAGATATGCACCGCAGCACGTATCCCTAATGACAGGAAGAGACAAACCCATAGTATCACCACCTAGTGCTAACTCTCAGAATGAGTTGGATTATAGGGAATCACCCCTAACACCAATTCGGTCTTCGAGCGAAACAATAAAAGAAAACCTAATCAATGCAGTTTAGTGAAAATATGTTGTTATTCGAATCACACTCAATGTCGGTCAACAAAGTCGAGTCTGACTGGTCTGTCAAAGTAACAACCATCACGAAATCACATCCACTGATTCCCAATACCTTCACAAGTCAGCGACCAAATAGTCCCGACCCATGACCATCAGCGAGTGGTCCAACGGTGCCCCGAGGATGCAATACAAATCAAATGAAGGTAAGCACACACATAACCATCAATTCTCGACTATTGACAGACTCAGGCATCGAGACACCAAACACAAACCGACTAGAGCTATATCCCAACCAACTCATGTCCATCAGGAGTGCTAAGCACAGGAACTTATCTAAGTTCCAAATGAAATGCTAAAACATCATTAAAAACCCGATAGCTCATGATCACTATACAGCGGTATGCAGAGGGTTCCTCATCAATTGTCCGATGAAAGAGTTCAAGAAATAGCAGTAGCTGTAACCCAAGCTATACTCATCGGAAACCAACACTCTCAGAATTTCTAGAAGGGTAGGGAGATCCACTGCAATCCCCCAGTGGACGACTCCCTCACATTCTTATAGAACTCTAGTTCCCGAGTCAACTTAAACTTGAAGTTTAGTCTAAACAACAGGTTGCTAACTTGCAACGTCCTCAACTTTCAACACGCAATACAGAATTACTTGATACTATAAAACCTCATATACTCTCAATAGTATAATCTTCTTGCACTCGCTGCACCTTTCCAATATCATAAAAGTTTGCTCACTCATTGGAAATTCTCAATTCTGGGTCCTATGGGAAGGTGGGAGTGTCTACTTCAACTTCCTAGTTGAACACCTCTTTCAGATTCTATCATTTGAGTTCTCGAAAACACTAAGTTCCATCAGGTGTACAACAGGGAGAAACGGGTTTACTTAGCCAATAAAACCTTAATTAAGACCGGATCCGTTCCATCTTTGGAAAATCATAACTCTCAACCTATAAACTGGAATTACAAAACTCCAGATGGGTTAGAAAGCTATGACTCCCTACTACGACTCTCTAGTTGGTCAATTTTCCAAATTCTTAACCATTTCAGCGCAAGAAATTCCCAAACTTACCCTCATAAACATGCTTCTTAACAAAGCTTATAAAAAATGAGTTGTTCTTTACCATACAACTATCTTTCTTAACATTCCACTTATCATACAATGATAATCAAAATTCTCCAAACACTCCCACAAGCTAAGAATTCACATACACATCATAACGCCATGTATATATATCTACACAATACATCACCATCACACTGAATATTTAAAATCACATCAATTCACCATATACACACCAATTTACCATATAACAACTTTTAACAATAAGAACTTTTCGTATTTTAAATTAAAACTTCATTTGACTGAATTAAACAAGGATTGCTTCAAAACTGCCTAAGATTTTATCACAATAGTAAACATATATTTAGTATAATCATACTCACAGAATATCCTGCGTAGACTCGAACCCCCACTTCTCCATCCCACATCTGAAGCCGTTGCCAACTCCTATTATCAAAATTTCAAAGCAGTCAAGGCTCAAACATCCAAACCAGTCACAGGAGAAAATAATAATACTAAACCCAATACCACACAGTCGTTTTATTGAATGCTTGGGATACACACGTACGAAGCACGGGATATTCAAAATCCTATGGGATTTTTTATCCCCCAAACAATAACTAGAATCACCCCCAAATTATCATAATGTCTCAACAAAATTTCTATTACTATAAAAGAGACAAATTCTCATCTATTTGCTTCCCCTTTATAAACCTAAAACCCTAATTTATTTGCAACTTGTAAAATCTCTAATAATCTGCTAATTTCTCACATCTACCAACATCTCTTAATCTTCCTACCATAATACTCCTACTCAATAGAATTTAACCACACTCAATTTTATACAGTAAAATAAATTAGGGCATACCTTCCCGAAATCCTCTCGAAAAACGGATACTGCCACGATGTAGAGAACCCTTCAATTAGTCATTCCCCCAAATTAATTGAAAATTCATGGAGTAAATAGGCGAATTTGGGCGGGGGAAGTAGCGGCCGAAGGTTTGGGTTTCCTTCAGTCGGGGGAAAGAAACGGGAAGGAAAGAAAGGAGGAAGAGAAGAGAAGGAGAGGGGGTTTGGAAAAGTAAATAAATAGATAAATAAATAATATAAGGGAATATTACATATAAGCCCCCAAGTCTCAAATATATTTCAAATAAATCCCAACTCTTTTCTTTAATAATACGAACAATAAAAAAAATACATAATCACGTGCAATTCTTAATTGTGCACAGATTACAATGCAAAATAGCAATATGCTATTTTGCGGGGTATTACAGTTTTTTTCTTCCTTTAATGATTAAACAGTACATGTTGTACCGTCTGGTAAAAAAAAACCGTAAATCGTCAAACGGGGCATGTTGTCCCATTTGAAGCCAACTTTGGCTTGGACGGGACAAATTAGGTTAGGTTAAATAGTAGGTTAGTGTATTAATTAAGTAGGTTAGTATATATTAGAATATTTAATTAATTTAATTAACCTATTTGTAATCTAATCATTACTTAATTAACTGTAAAAATATTTAAAAAAAACGGACGAATCGTGTTTCGTCTTTCTCAAATTATAGCAAATGACGACTGCAGCAAATTGCGATTTTTGCTATAAGTTATTTTGCCATTTTCTCAAATATGAGAAACACCATTGTGGATGCTCTTAGATGCATTAAAATTTGTATTTCTTTCTTCTTGAACTTTTGCCAAATTTTTTTCATCCAAATTTGTCGGATTTTTGTTGATTTCCTAACATTAAATATTGTCGAATTATTTATAAACGACGAATTTATGACTATGGTTAATACACAAGCTACTGCTGAACATATTGTGAATGAATATGATGGAAATGATGATGCACATTATAGAGTGGAATAAGAGACCACACATTCTGTTGTAATATATGATGGTACACAAGGTAGTGATGATGCACAACAATCCGTTGTAATAAATGATGATTTTTGTATTTTTTGGGGTCAAAACCTGACATAGAACCTCTTTCAATTACATTGTTATCATTAGTACATGAAAAAGTTGATCAGATTAAGTAACAACACATAACACACATTTTTCACAACACCTAACACTGAAATAGTGGGGGTATATGATAGTTTCTGCATTTTGAATGAGGGCATTTGCTAAAAAAATCCTAAATATCTTTTTTTTTCAAATAGTGGGGGTATATGTTAGTTTCCACATTCTGATTAGGGCATTTGCTAAAATACATTTTATCGTGCGTATTTAGGTCATTCTACATATCACGTGTGATGCACGTGAGTTCACTTAACGGGGATTTTAACGGTTTTGCCTAAACTGGTGATATTTTCTTAGTTTTTTTTTAAAATAGTGGGGATATATGCCAGTTTCCAATTTTGAACGGGGACATTTTGCTAAATTATTCCTTTCTAAAATAAAAGACCAAATGAATATTTTATTGTTACTGTCAAATCTGTTTGTTTCTCAATGTGAGCAATAAAAAAACCAAATTAGCACCATTTTTTTTTTTTAATTTTTGGATAAAAAGATGACCTCTGTCATCGTTTCATTAATGAGGATTAAATAAACAAAGTAGTGCACTAATACATCCAAAAGAGGGTCATCCCTGACCCTTAAAAACAACCTCCAACTAAAAACAAGCTAGTCGTGATAAAGTATCAACATGAATACATCAAAAAGAAAATACATCAAAAGTAGCAAATAAGGCACATCCTCTAACGGCCACAACGTCGCGCACTCCCCTCCCTGATCTGGCACTCTACTCCCCTCGCTTAGCTTTAGCTTCTTCCTTGCTCCTACGTAACATGTCCAGTCATGAATGAGAAGGAAGATTTTATGCATAGAAGTAGTAAATCTGTAGGTAATATTTCTAAAACATGAGTCGTTTCGATCTAGCCATAGACTCCAAAGGGTTGCCGCTACTGCTAAATCCTATGCCCGTTTATTCTCTATTCTAATGAGCTCCTCTCTCCATATCCCCCATACGTCTGAAGTGGAGGTAGGACACCGTGCACACCCAAATCCCTTACAAACTATTTCCCATGTAAGCACCGCCTTAGAACATGTGAAAAATTAATGTGTAGTGTCCTCGTCCGCATCTAAGTAAGTCCCGCACCTGACGTCGATTTGCAAATTTCTTTTCCTAAGATTTATTTTGGTTAGAATGGCATCGTTGTGTACGAGCCAGTTGAACACTTTAACTTTTAAAGGGGCTTGAGTACCCCAAATGACGTTATCCTCTTTGCACCTTATACCCCTGTCATTAATCCATTTGTACATTGACGCCACTGAGAAGGTTTGTGACCCTTCGATGTTCCACCATCTTTCGTCGGATTCATTAGTCATTTGACCCCCTTCTGCTTGAATGAACCTGTTTAACTCGTCGAACAGGCTGATGCTGTCCTGCGTCAATCATTCTGATACCATCAATGTGAGTTTACCCCTTTTCCACACATCTGCTACTAATGCGTCTGAATTGACCACTACTGTCGCGGCTTCCGGGAATAGGTTATTAAGTGTTCTATTCCCGCACCATTTGTCTCTCAAGAATATAGTGCTCTACCCGTTCCCAATTCTGCACCTAGTATTTGTGTTAAAGATCTCTCATTGTTTGGCAACCTCTTTTTAGAGAAACGATACCCTCCCGCCTGCGCTCCGCCCGCCGATGTGGTATTTTTTCCTTTTTCGAAAAAGATCGAATGAGTAGGACCACCACCCTCTTTTTCTTTTGTTGATCTTCCACCACCACTTACTTAGCAAAGCTCGGTTCATATCGTGAAGGTTAAGAATTCCTAGCCCTCCGAATTCTCTTCTTTTACACACTCTTCCCCACTTTACAAGGTGGAACCCTTTGTTACCTTTGTCAGTTCCCTTCCATAAGATCGTCTTCTCATCTTATCTATCTTATAAATTACCCACTTTGGTAATTCGAAGATTGACATTAGATAAAGTGGAATTGCGTTTAGAATTGAGTTAAGTAATATGATCCTTCCTCCTAGTGATAGGATCTACTCTTCCACCCTGCCAGCTTCTTAGCAATCTTTTCAATAAGTGGCGTCAAGTCCTCTCTTAAGAGTGGTCCTGGCCTAATGGGCATCCCCAGATATTTGATTGGGAATTCGGCAATCTCACATCTTAAAATAGTAGTGATAGAGTTAGCGAGAGTCGACAGCTGCTCACTAATCGGGATCATGCAACTCTTCCATGGATTTACCTTCAATCCTGACCATCCTTGGAAGCACGCCAACGCCGCCTTAATAGCTACAACTTCTTCAGCTTTAGCCCTTCCAAATAAGAGTGTATCATCGGCGTATGGAGTATAGTCATGGGCTGTTCTATTCTTTTGATCTCAATACCCTTGATGATATTGTTATCCTGTGCCCTCTTAATCATTTCAGCCAGTCCATCAGCTACGATGGCGAATAATAATGACGATAAAGGATCCCTTTGCCTGAGGCCTCTTTTGCACCGAATTTTCTTGCCTTGCCATCCGTTTACCTGAATAAAAGATTTCCTTCCCTGAACGCATCTTTGGATCCACGATCTCCATTTTCCCCCAAAGCCTTTGAGCTGAAGTACCTCGTCCAGACAATCCCAATGGACCGAATCGTAAGCCTTTTCGAAATCTAGCTTTAGGAGGAAACCGTCTACTTTTCCATTGTTACCCCTGAACACGATCTCATGGGCGGCAGCTATGCTGTCCATGATGTATCTTCCATGAATGAATCCACTTTGCGACTGTGCCACCACATCTTCTAGGTTAGGTGTCAATCTTTGTGCAAACACTTTCGTGATTATTTTGAACGATTCGTTAAGTAAACTGATGGGTCTGAAGTCCTCTGCTGTACGAACTTCTTGCTTCTTAGGATTGAGAACAATTGAGGCATAATTTAACTTATCCAGGTTGGCGGTTCCATCGTGAAGTTCCTTGAAGATATTCATAAGATCCTCCCTGATAATCTGCCAGTAGATCTTGTAAAAGAATATAGGCAGGCCGTCTGGCCCCGGTGCCTTGTCTTGTCCCAGCAGCTTGATTGTCTCGTAAACTTCCTCTTCCGTAAATATATTTTCAATTCCCTCGCTCTCGTCTATCTTAGAGGAACTCCACATGTCTGGCATAGGACCACATCTAGCGCTGCTTCTGCTGCCTAGCAGCTTGTGATATTTGCTGTCTAAATGTTCTCTAATTAGTTCCTCGTTTTCTGTCCAAATTCCATCAATGAGAAGTCCCACTATATGATTCTGTCTTCTTCTTCCGTTTGCCACCTTGTGAAAGAATTTAGTGTTGGCATATCCTTCCTTTGACCATTGAATTCGCGATCGTTGTTTCCAGTGCATTTCCTCCCTAGTTTGTATGTGTTGTATTTCTAGCCTCCCCTTTGCCAATTCTTCCTTCTCTGGTTCTGTTAGATCTCTATCCGCTTGCAAAGTTTCTAGTTCGAAGATCCGATTGCCCAGTGTCTCCCTTTTTACGCTTGCGTTGCAAAATTTTAGCTTTGCCCAGCCTTTCAGCTCCCTCCGAAGACGTCTTGTCTTCTCCACCCAAATTCCAACCGCTGAGTTCTGGGCTGTTGTATGCATCCACGATTCCTGAATCAACTGCCTTGTTTCATCAAATGTAGTCCAAGACTTCTCAAATCTAAAAGGAAAGAACTTATTTCTGCAGTCCTGTTCGCAGTCTATTACTAAGGGTAGATGATCTGATGTATATCAAGCTACGGACCTAACTTTTGCCTGTGGGAACATATCCTCCCATTTGTTTGACACCAGAACTCTATCTAGCTAGGGTAGGATTGAGTTGCATATTGGACCATGTGAATTTTCTATCAGTCATCTCTAACTCCATCAATTCTAGATCATCGATGATTCTATTGAATGTCTTTTGTTCAGTGCGGATGTGGCCTCTGCCTCTATGTTCCTCTTGGAATCTAGTGATATTGAAGTCCTCTCCTATTACCCAAGGCCTATCCCATCTATTCCTGATGTCTTTAAGCTCCTTCCAAAAATCTTTGCGCACTCTGGAGTTGTAGAGACCGTACACCATCATAACTACGTGTTCCCATTCATCACTTCTCCTTCTTAATCTAATTGACACCGAAAAGTTTCCTATGAAGTCATCTAAAATCTGAAACATCCTTGTGTCTACACCGACTGCTATGCCTCTGGAATATCCCACCGCCGATTTAAATCTCCACTCGAAGTTGTCCGCCCATCTAAGCGTATTGAATTCCTCTATGCAATGGTTTTCAATTCTTGTTTCTTGCAACCCGCAGACAGAAGGTCGTATTTTATTAATAGATAAGAAATCATTCTCTTTTTACCTTTTTGCCTCATCCCCCTAACGTTCCAAAAGATGTACACCATTATACAACAATTCTAGTCCCCTACCCTCTACAACCTCCGCTACCCCGTCGTGTTAAGCCAATGTTGCTCTAGATTCACCTTTAATAATTGCCACATTTTCTAATTATTCTACCCTGTTAGAGCCCATGGCTAGACTGTAGAGACTAACAAAATAAATGAGCAAATCATCATTTAATGAATTTAGAATTGAACATTCGGGGTTTAGAGTACCTCCTGTGGTGGGGTCCACTGCTAAATCTTTATGCAGCCCATTGTGAGTCTCATCCTGATTAATTGTCTACATTTCCCTCTTGTTCATCTGTCGTTTCCTCTTCCTCTGATATTCTATAATTTTCTTACTATTGCTACTGCAAACACTTCCCTTCGCCTCCTTGTCGCCTATCTCTGTTTCGGTCTCGGAGATTATGTTTTCCTCGCGAACACCGTCCAATGCCCCTATAATCCCTCACAGTCATTGGGGTCGGTCGATTGCTGGATCTGGACTTCTTGGATTGGTTGGCCTTCAACCGTCTCAGGCCCACATCTGTCCCGTCACCCTCTTTCCCTTTTGTATTGTGCAGTTGGTCATTAGTTTTCACTCCATATGCTCTCCTTTTTACAAGTGAGGTCATAGCTAGCCTAATAGATTCTTCCACCTCTGCTTTTGTGAAATGATTCCACTCATCTTTTCCTATGCCCATCTATTTACTGGCCTCGAGCCCCCCAAATTCACAGTCACGCTTTTTCAGAATTCCAGAAGACCTCGTACTTGATTTGACGTCCCCAATCCTAAGCGCCTCTTCATTTCCATCAGACAGCTCATCGCAACCCCTGTCCCCACTTTTCCGCTGACTGCTCGTGATGCCCCTGCGTTCAGTTAACTCCCTGTCCTTTTGGCGCCAGATGAGCTGTTTTTTGAATTGCACCACATTAGCTGGATCCTCTCTCCGCTATTCTGATTGAGACGTGTGGTGCAGATCATCTGTGCTTTTGATTAACAGTTGGGAGACGTATCCAGTGTAAAGTCTTGATGAGCGGCCTTGATTGATTTCCTCTAGATCGAACGGACACTCTTTATCTTCAACCTCCAGCTCCAAATCCTGGCAGTCGATGGCGCCTTCTGCTTCCGCCACCGCCAAGCCTCCGAACCTGACACTTTTTTTTGCCTCAACGATGACCCACACGTCGTACACTTCATTTTCGAACTCCACAAGGATTTTCGAGGGAATGTCACATTTGTTAGCTACCCCAATGCGTAATCTTGCATACTTACGACATTCATGAGTCAGTGCCCCCTTATCAACTTCGATCACCATTCTAAAGCCGCGTATGATGTTCTGGAATCCTGACTTCACCCAGTAGTGGAATGGAAATTGTATAGGCATATCCAAACTGAAAGGGAGGGAATCCGCTTTGAGTGTTCCGACCTCGCGGGTCCATGGTTTGAGCGTGATGAAGAATTTCATACCCTGCGAATCCCTGCCTTCCAAGCCTTTCAACAAAAGCGCGTTCGCCGTTGCCTCGCCATCGTTGCAATGAACAAAGAAGTTGCCGCCCGTGGTCTCTTGAACAGTCCAAGTTGACAACGCTGACACGACTGCTACGAACAACTCAGAAATGTCTTTAACTTTTGGGTTTCCCATCTGTGCCTTCACCATCATACAACTTTTATAACGGCTCTCGAACTCCGCCATTAACGACGTCGGAGTGATCGTCGCCTTAATAACACATCTCTCCCCTACGACGCTCTCCTGAGTTCTACTGGCTTCAGAGTTCAGAGGTGCCTCTTGCTAACGCGTAGGCGCTTTGGAGCTCGACGCCGATGTTGCTCTATTTTTGGGACACGCCGTTGAAATATGGCCGGACGATTTACACACATACCAAAAGCAATCATATTTGCAGCTATTGATTGAATGCCCAGGTCTGGCGCACTTGTGACAGCTCTGTCTAGGCTTCGCCTTGCGCTCACCGGAGAAGCTTTTGGCGGAAGCTTTCTTTTGCGACTTCCTCGGCTTCACAATCACCCATTCACCTTCTTCGTCTTCTCGTTTCATAGGACACTCTATCTTTGGTGAGGGCAGCTGACGATGAACTCTATGTTCAGCGTCGTCCCTGTAGTTGCCTCTAGCTACCTCCGCGAAGCTCCTCTTTGTGCACTCCTCCTGTCTAACTCCTGGGTGGCGTGGCTCTGATGAAGGACATCTCGCTCTCTCCATGCTCCAGACGTTGTGTGCTCGCTCTTCAACCACTACCTCACGCTCCTTTCCTAAACGATGCTCTCGTCCTCCCGCTGCCCATGGACGGTCTTTATGACCAGTCGGAGAACGAATAACAATTTTACCCCTTGATCTACTCCGAACGTGGACGTCATCGCCTTCTCTCTTCCTTCCGTGTTGCTCCCTTTCCTCGTCCCTCGCACGCTTAGGAATGATCGTCGCCCTGTGGGCGTTGCTCCTCTCGATCTTGTCAGCTTGGTGATGATGGGAGTGGTGGTGGGTGGGAGTTCTCATATTTCCTCAGCTCTAAGTTAATATAACTGTTTTATGTTACTATAAAATGGAAATCTACAACAAAAATATCATCTTTAGTCACTATAAAATGAAAATCTACAATAAAAATATCATCTTTACAAAGCTTAAGTGACCTTGCATACGAAGCAATTATATCAACACAAGAAGAATATCAAGAATATCAAGAAGAAGAAGAAGATCGAGATCGAGGAGGAAGCTAAGGTAAGCACTTATGCTGTCAAATTTGTGCGTTTTCAATGTGGGCAATTGCCTGCCTTACGATTTTGGATAATTGTATTAGGAAAAATATTATAGGTAGGTAATTTAATGAGATTAATTACATTTACCTACTCGCTTCCCTTTTATTTTCACTAGTACAATGCACGTGCGATGCACGTGGAGGGAAATGAAAAGGACAAAAAAAACTACCAACACGTGCGCTGCACGTGTTGACACAATTACACCCAAAAATAAAATATTGTTTATTTGTTTGGGAACCCCATCTCTCCCATGATAATAGTTATAGATATAGATTTCATTTTATTTTATTTTATTATAGTTTAGCTTAATTTATTTTACTTTATTTTATTTTATTTTATTTTACCTTCTTTTTTAACAGACATTTCCATTAATTGATTCTGTTATGGCTCTCCTCCAATGAATAATCTCGATTATTTGCTTCTTTTTTTTTCTTTTGCCCACCTTAGATATAAAAAAATCTGGCTTCGTCAATGCATATCATTAAGGAGGATATACAAATCATAAATTTATTTAATATATTGTTAAGTGTGATTATCAAAATTAATTTGATTAACATAACAATATAAATATATAATATATTTTAATTAAAAAATTCGATGGTTGATCATGATTTAATGATACCTATATGACCACATAAACCAAATAGGCGCAATTATAATAATACCGATCATATTTATTTCCGCGTATATTAATTTCTCCAATTTTAGGAGCATCTTGAAAATCTGTACAATTACATATCTTTACTATTTTAATGGAAGAGTTGGGTTGTAAACAAACAAATCCTAATTTTATAACTGAGCAAACCCGTACAATATACGTCTAAATTAAATTCAATTAGTAGAAATATTTGTAGACAAACAATTCTGTGTGTTGCCCGTGCATATCTAATCTAATATAAAGAAAGTATTAGATTTAAGGATAGACTACATTGAAATTTTTACTATTAATAAAAATATATTTATTAAGACGTGCATCGCACGTGAAAATTACTAGTTTATAATGATGCGTTTTTCTCATATGTTTTTTGCAGAGACTAACGGCCAGAGGCAATGACAACCAGCTCACTTCACAAAAAGTAGTTAAAACTTGGAGATTTAACAAACCCCTCCAAAAGTGTTAAGAAAGTAAATAATATTACTATTCTTCTTTATGTACATGAAGAAAGATGCAATCAGCGCTGATGGAACATACAAAAAGTTAAAGAAATAGGTATATATGAACAAAGAAATATCTACATCTAACAACTCCTAATGATTTATACATCTAACTACTCTAATTAATAACTCTCTTTCTTTTGATAATTTTATCATTTTTATGATGTAGGCCGAGCCCAACTACCATTCTACACCCTCGCGTGCATCACCCACGACCATAGTCCCCACAATAAGTAGTTGCATTGTTTGTTTGTTTTTTTTTTAAAGAAAATGTAGAGTATGGCCACCATATTTTATTAATAGAAAATTAACCAAACAAATCCAGCGTATTAGATCAAATTACAAACTACAAATATAAAAATAGAACATAAAGCGACATGACCAGTACATACAATCATAGCTCCCTCCAACACCCTTAGAAGGTGGACCAACAAACCAAAAAACAAACCACATTCGACAAGGTCGACCCGGCCTTAGCATGGCCTCGACCGCCACCAATATTGTATTGGACCCCATCTTGGGCCTAGTCACAAAGCAAGGCTAACTAATTGTATGTATGTCAAATAAGCTTCGTGCACCGCCTCCACGGCACGCGTACACCCACCTGAAGCGAATCACGCGGGATTTAGATATTCGCCGCTCCCATCATTCTCCTCCCCAATTCCCACTAACTCGTCAAAACACTCTCACATTCGGCCCAGTCAAAGTCACACCCAAAAAGAGAGCCGTTGAGAGGATACCTTCACTCTCACGCTTTAGCTCTCTCAAGCGATTTTTTACCAAACAAAACTCTCACTCACCCTAACCACGGATACAGTCAAAGAGAAAGCCGTGAAGAGGATACATTCGTATCTCTCACACTTTTACCATCTCAAGTGATTTCTCACAAACTCAAACATACACCTGCATAGAGTAGTGAGAAGCAACATCTGCACTCTCTCACTTTCTCTCTCACGCAAAAATCTGAAGCAAATCACAACTAACTGAAGCATCACCTTCCCATCTCGCCCCTGCGGGCGGTGGACGTTATATATTCCAGGTTCAATGATGAGGGCGTAGTGGCGGTCTTGTCGCGAAGCCTGTGGCAGTCAGTTAAAGGAGGTCGAATACAGGGTGTGACTCACACACTGACAGCCAAAATCCCATACACCCCCAACTCTCCATTTCCACTCTGCGCGCCTCATGGGGGAACCTGGTATGCGGGCCCAAGCCCCACAACTGTGTCGCAATAGTGAACGCACCTCATGGGGGGACCCCGTCTTCGGGCCCAAGCCACACAACCGCGCTGCACATCAAACTTCACACCGAATCAAAACTGAACTCAGGCAACTTCTCAAGTCCTCCCTCACAAACCACTAGGCACATACATAAGAAGACAACTTTGAAAAAGAAATGAGACTACTCTTCTCCAATCTCATCTCACAAGTGTCAAACCCAAATTAACTCATCCTCCACCCACAACAAACTAACGCTCCCCCCAAAAATCCCAAACCAGGAATGTCACCTTCCCAACAGCGAGGGTCGGTGCGGTGGGGGGTGGTGGTTGCCGTCGGCAGCCGCCCCAGAGAAGGAGCGCCATTGCGTGGGGGGTAGCTGTCGTGTGGAGGAGGGTCGACGACGTGGGGGAGCGTCGCTGAGTGGCGCCTCGGTGACTAGAGCGACTGTCGGAGCGCTAGCGGATGACGGCCTTGATCGGTGGCCAGAGGAGCGGTGGGAACTCGACGGTGGCCCGTCGCCAACACTCGGGAGGAGAGGTGGGAACTTGACGACATAGAGAGGCCGTTGTCGAAGTTGCGGCGGGAGGAGAGCGTCGTTGAGAGTAGGGGATGGAGGAGGAGGGTGAAGGGCGGCTGGGGAGGGGGCGGCGAAACCCTAGCCGCCACCCCCTCCAAACTCAAATCTAGATTTAGGTTTTTTTTTTAATTATTATTATTATTATTATTATTATTATTATTTTTTTTTTTTTTTTGGGTTTTTCTGAGAAGTTTATTTCTCTAGATTTTTGAGATAGAAAAACTCTTTTTTTACACGTCTTGACTGAGTAGTTGCATTGTTGAAAGGTAGACAATTGGAATAATAATAATTATTATTATTATTATAAAAAAATTAAAATTTCATGGCGGATCAAGATGACACCGGCAGAGGTGGAATAACCATCACCGGCGCTGTCATGTGCTGTGGTTGTGGAGGCGGAAGGAGGCTTGTAGTATATTATAACCATTTGCGGGCAGTGAGAATGGAATCAGCCAGCTCTTCTCACCTCGTTTTGAACATCTCCACGTAATTGGCCTCCATTATTAATTCTTGAATGACGAAGCTAGCTAAACGACGCAAAAGATAATTATTACAAACTGAAATGAAATTAAGAAGATATTGTGTGTGTATATATATGCTTAGTTGTATGTTTGTGAACTTTAGTTGACTGATTAAAGTATCTATTTTTTTTTTTGATGAAACGGATAGAGTTCGGAGACTCCAGCCAAACAATCAAATAAATAATCAATAGTTAACAAGGAGGGCTTTACCAGAGGTAAAACAAAATCAAAATAAATAAGCCTATGTACAGAGAAACGAGCACAACTCGAGAAAAAAGCATGAAATACAATGAGATAGCCAAGGATGCGGCGGCGGTAGCAGTAGGGGGACGATCTCAACAGCTCCGAGTGCCTCTGGCAACGCGATGAGGGAATGCCTGAGACGATGGGCGGAAGGCAAGTGCACTAGTGACTGGCGAGGAACAAGTCCATGGTACAAGGTGAGCAGATTGCAACAAACCAATCCAGCAACAAAATCCACTGCCCAGACTAGTTGAAACCGCTCAGACTAGAGCAAAGTAGGCCCTGAAGCCACCATCGCAAAGATGATGGGGGGAGAGCAGGCAGAGAATAAGAGTCTCTTGGAAGAGAAAAGAGAACTAATAAGAAACAAAAGCAACCAGCATACATATACACAGATGAACCTCAAAATAATCCAGCAAGACAAGCAGTCCCCATGCACAAGATGGGTCGCAAATCTACCCTCACGGCACAGCAAAAGGCCAGGAGAGAAAACTAGCTCAAAACAACAGTACAGCTCAGTAAAGAAATGATGCGCAATAGCACAGAAAACACAATAGCACAAGGAAAAATAAGCCAATCTACCAGAACCGCAACCACAGAAGAGAGAGGATCAGCCAGCACATTCAAAACAATCAGTAAGAGAGCAACACACAGTTAGCATATAACCAACCTAATAGAACTAAGTTAAGTAAACTCCAGACATAAACAGAAGCAGGGGAAACAGAAATGAGATGAAGCATCCCAGTAAAGCAATACAAAGCAGAACCCAAAAGAGCATACAGAGTATGCACCAAAAAACATGACCGAAGTCAGCAAAACGAAACCTATACCCCCAAAGGCTCTAGAGCCCGAGGGAACCAAAAGAGTGAGAAACAGCTTCAGGTCAGCCCACCAAAACTTCAAAAAGAACAACCAAGAACATATAACAGTCCGATGTTAGCCCTGCACAGCACAAAGAGAGAAAAATAGAGAGCATGTAAGAAAACAAGAGAAAGAGAATGAAAAACTCTAGAAAGAGACTATAAAGTTTGAAGATTATAGAGGCAATTAATAGACTGTAATAGTTTTTGAGAAGCTATAACGGCGTTCTCTTTGAAGGTAGGGCTAGAAGCCCAGAGATTGAAAAGGAATATGAATTCATCGATAATTGCCGCAATCGATTTGCGATGATGACGGAATAATCTACCATTTCTTTCCTGCCAAATTATCCAAATGATGGTGTGAGTTGCTAAAATCCAAGCATTATGGAACATGCTGTTCGGTGGCGAAAAAGACCAAACAAAGGTCAATTGGAGGGGAATCACTCCCGTATTCCAAGCCAAAGCACTAATCTTCCAAAGGGGGAGAATGAACGGGCATTGAATGAAAAGGTGGTTGACATCTTCCGGGATAAGATTGCACAATGGCAAAGTTGCCCCCAGGCTAAATTTCTTTTGTTGAGAATCTCGACAGTAAGAAGTTTGTTATTAAACGCTAACCAAGAATTGATTTTAACTTTAATGGGGATACAGGAATCCCAAATGAAATGCGACGACGCAGATCGCGTGCCTCTAGAATTGAGGAAATGGTAAAAAGAATTAACCGTAAAGACTCCCGACGTAGTCCAGCGCCAGGAGATGCCCTCTAAAGGGAACCAAGAGTAGCCATTGAGAAGACGGAGAAGGTTATTATGTTGTTCATTGAGCGGAGAGGGGAGAATAATCATGAAGGGAATCATCCAATACCTAACATTATCGATAAGAATAAAAGACTCTGCTACCGTGGCGGCCGGGAGAGCAGTCAAACGGAATAATGAAGGGAATGCAGAAGACAGCTTTAGGTTACCGATCCACAAGTCGGACCATAGGCTAATAGTGGTCCCGTCAGAGCAGAACCGCGAAATGCTACACTGAAAAGCATTAGACGCTTTCCAAATACCTTTCCAGAAAGGAGAGGCTTGACGAGGGGTGGAATGTGGGAATTCCCACCAATTGGAAGAAGATCGATAATTTTTGATGCAACGAATCCAAGGGAGATGGTTGAAATTGTGGAATCTCCACAGCCACTTGCCTAAAAGGGCGATGTTATGATCTCTAAGGTCCAAAACGCCAAGGCCTCCTTCATCTCTAGGAGCACAGATGATTTTCCAATTAGCCAGGTGCGATCCTGGACTATAGACTGAAGATCCCGACCAGAGGAAATTACTCCTGATCTGATCGATCCTTTTGATCACCCAGGAGGGTAAGAAAAAGAAGGACATCATATATTGGGGTAAGGCAGAGAGAACCGAATTAATGAGGATTAATTTACCCCCACGAGATAGTACTTATTAAAGTATCTATATTTAAAACACAAAGAAAGCCATCAAGTGGCTCACCTTCAATCCCCCAAAATTAAAGGTCCAGATCTGATCTCATAAAACACATTTTTTCTCCCAAAAGTTTTTTTCCAAAATTCAAATTCAAATTCCAAAAACAACTCCTTTATTTATTTAATTATCTCTCTCTCTCTCTCTCTCTCTCTCTCTCTCTCTCTCTCTCTCTCTCTCTCTCTATATATATATATATATATATATATATATATACACACACACACACACTTATGGAAACATGGATTTTTATACTCCCAACTAGGTTTGCCCGTTGACACGTGCCTACGACACGTCTTCAGAACGATGCACATGATTTGATTATATAAAATAGTTTTGAAGGTCGAGCAAATTAATTGAAGTAGCAAACATATTATATGAAGAAGCAGTATATCTACCTTTAAGCTCAACCATCGCCTTCTTGATCATTAGCTTGAACTTACCTGGAATGCATATAGTTTGTAAGAAACACTGCATAAAATTTCTTTAAATTCAGCATCACTTTTAGATACTTGTAATCGTTATGCAAGGACATTATCATATAGATTTTATAAAACTTACTCTAATCCCATAACCACAATGAGCATATCTAAATACAATGGTAACGCAAGTGCAGGTGTGAAGGTATCTACAATACCAATAATCTAAACATTTATTTGTCTGAGACTCGGTTTGTAATTAAAATACCTCTTATTATTATTTCAACCAAAATGAAATACATAAAGTTGTCAAAACTCTAATCCAAGATAATCATTTCTTTTATCTCCACTTTGTCTCACCATTGCACCTTTATGTAAAAAAAATCAAAATGGATAAATAACAAATTTACTTTAGCTGTCTTTCTTGAGTGGAGAGTTTGCACCCTTCACTGGTAAACTTCAGTCATCCCAATCCTATATATCCAAACATACACTAAAAGTTCTTATATGTTATATTATCCATGGTTTCCAATAACCAGTGAAGGAAACACTTCACGATAGTACTTTCTCTTAAAGTAAAGAAATTAATGTTGCATATTTGCTAAGTTATTTTAGGTTGTTGGTCAGCTTACCTATCCTGTTATGGTTTGGAAGCCCAAATTGAGGCCACTAAATAATCCATCTCTCACTTGTGTATACCTTAAATCAAAACCAATAAAAAACTAATCAAATAAATCACTAAATTAAAATTTTTTAAACCCAAAAATAAAACAATCATACATCTCTGAACTTAGATCCCATGCACTCACAAAATTTGAGTCAGCAAAAAAACTGAGTAATCTCCTACACACACAAAATTAAAAATTAGAATGAGAATTCAGTTAATGAGATGAAATTAGAGTCGTCGCATCGCATATAGAGGATCTCGATTCGGTGGAGGGGAGTCGTCGATACAGAGTCACTTGATATTCGCGCTCGATTTGGTGGAGGAGAGTCACCGATACAGAATCAGCAGCGGATCAGATATCGGCGACGACCTCTTGATTGAGGTTCGACATTGATTTGGATTTGTTTTGAGATTTTCAAAATTTCAAATTTTTAAAATTTAAAATTTTTAAAAAAATTTTTTAAAAAATTTATTATTTTTTTTAATTTTAAAAAATTTTATATATTTTTAAATATTTTTAATATTAAAAACAATTATAATTTTTTGACTTTTTTGAATTATTTTTAAAGTTTTTATTTTTAATTTTTTTAAAAGTTTTTTAGTTTTTATATATTTTTTTAAAAAGTTTTAAAATTTTTATTTTCTTAATTTTTTGAATAGGGAGGGGGGGGGGAGAATTAAATAAATACACTACAACCGGCGATGGATTCACCGGCGCTTATAAGCGCCGGTGAATACCCTACCGGCGTGTCGAACAGCGCCGCACCAACCGCCGGCGTTGCACGTGCCGGGCATTCACGGCTAGGTTTCCCCGGCGCTTGGGAAACCGCCGGTGAAAGCTTTATAATGGGCGGCGCTTGTAAAAGCGCCGGTGGATATGTTTTTTATTTTTTATTAAAAAACGAATTTTAATCTACCCTGGCATTTCGGAAAACGCCGGGGTAGATGTCTTTTTAAAAAAAAAATTTAATTTAAAAAATTAAAAAATTAAAAAAAAAATTAATACAATTTTTTAATGGAGGAATATATACAAAATCCATAATAAATTACAGTAATCCATACAACAAGTAAAAAATCTTATACAAAGAGTATTAACTATAGCAATCGTCAAATTTTCTACTTTCCGGCCCGTATTCGTTCTCAATCTGCATCAAATTTAACTCAATTAGCAATAAAACATACACCAATAAATTGTCCTATGGTTTGTATTTGACTCAATTTGAGTTAAATACAAACACTAGTATCTGCTATAGTTAATACTCTTTGTATAAGATGTATCTGCTATGTATACTCTTTGTATAAGATGTATCTGGTTTGGACGTAGGGTGAATTCACCTTCAAGCTCTCTGTCATTTTGGTGAGCTGCTTCTAGCATTGACATTCCAACCGGAACACTAATCTGTTTCTCCTCGCCATCCTTGTTCACAAAAGATATAGATATGCTAAAGAAAATACAGAAAGCTATTCAGGAATGCTTTATTATTTAACAATACAAAATGGAATAATAGGTGCTCAACGTTAGAAGTAAACTATATCTGCGTAACTGAGCAAAGTAAATGACAACAAATACAAAAACTATCGCATCAATAAATTTAATTTTATCTTTTATTAGAGGTTTTCAAACAGATATTTCCTAGAAACAACAGCTTGAGAGACTTTTCCCATCAAGGGATAAGATGTCAATATATATAAAATTGTAAGGGCAACACTCAACAGTTGCTAAGAAACCAATTGTTCAAGTGAATGCGCATGAGATATAATCATACAAGGAAATCAAAAGAAAACACAAGATTCAGATCCTAATAAAAGGAAGTATCAATAGACATTCCGACAAATTAAAAGCAAACTATTGAAAGGCATAAATAGTATGGACTTACAACTAATGAACATCTGCATAGGCTATATACTCATAGACCATCCAGTTTGCACACAAAAGACAAGAACTTAACGTGTCTTTCTGCCCGCCTCCTTCATCATGTGCTTTGTTTGTACTATTGGTACAGAAGAACCGATTTTTCTGGAAACGAATCATGTCAGAAGTCTTACAGATGGTTAACAACAACACAATAAGGTTCGCATCTTATAGACCAACACTACTATTGAGAACAATATGCACACATAAACAATGTGTTAGACGAATTTATAATAGAATTATATCCAAGTATACGGCAAGAGTAAAGGTTGCATAGCATATGGAGAACTGCAGAAAACTATGTTGATAATCTCATCTAATAGAGACATTTTTAAGAAAAAAATTGGAAAAAAAAGGTTAAAAAGAAAAATATTTACAACTCTGTGGTACAGAGAGGATAGTATATAAGGATTTCAACAGAAAATGTTATCCTAGATACAATTATATTGTTTCTCTACATAAAGCTCATACATGTACGGAAGTGCATAATGTAAGTCAAAAGGACTCTTCAAAAACATGTACAGACTGATGATATTATGGATCACAATGGAAGGCCAAATGCAAAACTCATAACTGAAACAACAGCAACATTAATACACGCATTACAACACAACTAAATAGAAATTGCTGAACCAGCTAACTATGTTGACAGGACAAAGAAACTGATGAATTATGTCTCCAGTCCAATTATAAAATGAAGAAACTGGTGAATTATGTCTCATATAGATACATGTGAATTATGTCTCATATAGATACTATAATGATATGAAATAAACGAACTGAGACTCTCAGCTTCTATTATAGAATGAAGAAAAATTAACTAGGAAACAAGATTGTACCTCAACTTTCAGATGAGAGGGGAGAACAAATTATTAGGTTGACAAATTAAATTTCTACTAATTAACTATAAGTTACCAGTTGCAGACTATTACTGATGAGTGTTTATTATCTATGTCATCCCCTCATCATCTTTTCTTTAAATTTTTAAGAAAGTAGCTAATTACCAAATATCTGTAATTAACTTAAGAAAGAAATAGATATTTTGCATTTGTATCCAACCCAATTTGGAAAGTGATATTCAGATTAGATCTGTATCCAATCAAACATGGATTTTCATATCTGTATCCACATCCGATACAGATCTGTTCTGGATTAGATTGGATATATCCAATCTGCATGAGACCCCTAGGTTTGTACTTTGTAGATACAGGATACTCCATATATCCGTAGCTCTTTTTAGTGAAAGCTTATCCACCTATAAATGATCTTTCTAAAATTCGAGAAAGTTATGCAATTGTAGATCCACACCAACCATTTAAGGGCTCTAAGATGTGAATTTATATAATTCTCTATAAACCTATGTGCACTTGGTATTTGTTATGCAATTGTAGATCCAGGAAGTATGATGTATCAGATATGAATTTGATACTAAGACATTAGATTAATGATTAAGGCAATTTAATATGATAAGTCCAATGCATTTGTATAATTTCTCTTTATTGCATATATCTGATCGATTATATTCAACAAGAAAACAAATCCATAAATGCAATACCTAAATAAATTCTGGGCACATCAATGACAAATCACCAACGACTCCACCTTGGACATGAGCATCTGAAACTCCAAATACTCCAGCAACAAAACATACACCAATAAATTGTCCAATTCCACCTTTACCAGAAGTTCCCACATCCAACTACAAGCGAAGCAGAACAGGTTTATTGATCTTCAAAAAGATTTCCTTCACTTCAGTTTTTGTTTACTTTTTGTTTGTGGAATTACATGTTCAAGTGAAAAAATAATGCAATAAGGACAAAGATAGAAAAAGAAAAAGAAAAACATAATAGAAAGAGAGACTCACCACAAACAGTATGAGGGAACTTAAGAAGTAAAGTGTATATCCTGTTATAACACGAATTCTTGTATTAAGCCTTGCTTCTGCACTTTTGTTAGTATAGCAAGCGTCCCAAGGGCGAGAGGTAGATATACAAGTGTCAGTATTCTTATGGGGTGATACTTCTGCAAAAGAGGGGAAGAAGAAAAAAGACTATTCGTAGATGGAACTCAGGCAATTAAATTTTAGTAATTAACATGTTCTTAAATGCAAGTTAACATAATATTCAACTTATCTAAGGAATGCAGAATTATGTCAAGATGAAAAAAGAAAATAACAATAAGCTATCCATGTATTCTACACAAATATAAAGCAGACAAATGTGGATTGGATCTGCTTGAAAATGAAAATTGTGCTCTCCCTAGTCCTGCAGTGTCACATGCCCTTGAGCCAGTGAAGCATGGACTAGTATCAAAGTGAATACTGTCTATGAAAAGAAGGGTTACAATGCTTTTAGAGAATAAACTTGTCGACTAGATCGAACTCAATGTCTTGAAGGTCAGATAATACATGAAGGGCAACTTCCAGACAAGAGAATAAGAGTGGGGGTCAAAGAAGAGAAATATGATATAGGTAGAGAAGAGAGGAACTTTAACATTGTGGATCTCATGAGTATGATCCAATAAGATGATGATACATAACCAAATTTTAAGCTCTCTATCATCAATTTTTGCTCATTGAGGTCTTCAAGATCTATTTACACTGTTTTCCTTCTCCTTTAAAGATCAAATGATCTTGTTGCAAAGTGTAAAACCATTTTTGAAGTAAGAGCTAAAGCAACTTTCTGCACTAACTGAAAGTCTATTAGCTGATATAGTTAACTCATGTTGTGGATTAATATGCGTAACTTGAAAACTTTTCCACTTACATACTACTGACTTCTGGATCCAATGAACAACTACGACATACATCCAACTAATTCTTTTTTGGAACTTACAATAATGAGGTGAGAATATATTGACAATTATTTATGGACAATTATACTCTGCGTGCTCATTTTTGTGAATGTAATCAGAAAGCCAACTGTCCATAAACACCCAATAAGGAGTTTAAAACATAACATGATCAAAGGTAGAAAACTCACCATATATATTGATTTGATTTTCCACCAAAAACAACTATGTTTGATCTTTCTAATTTTCACATTCTAACAAAATGAAAATGTAAGACATTCTAACAAATTTTCACTAATTCAATAGCTATTTTAAAATATATAAATAGTTATGCAAATAGTTATGCAATATAATAATCTCCAAAGCTTACAAGCATACTTCAGTGGATTGCAAGTTTAAAATCTACCAATATTACATGCTGCATTATGAAATAAATAACCACTTTGATAGATGGACTCACCATCACAATTTAGATGAATTGATTCTTTTTGGAAAGAGCCTGTAGTATTCAATCAAGCATATAATCAAACAGATTGCAAGCACTTAAAAAACACAATATAAATCAATTTGAAGCAACACATACCCGTTCCAGTTTGCATATTCGGTCATCCTCACTCTCTCTTGCTCTACGAATACGCCTACAAAACGAGCAAACCATTCAGATCCAGATTCTCAAACCCAATAATCAGCAGCAGCAGCAACACCACCAACAACAAAAAACTCAAACAGCCAATATACTCACCAAATTCCAATCAAATTCAGTATCAATTTCACCGCCAAATTTCTCAAACCACAAACAGACAAACCCTAATACATTTGAGACTTTTCGCATAAAAAGAATGTACCATTTCCATTCAAGATCCAAATCAAACTTTTGAAGCATAAACCCTAACAGTAACAGCAACAAAACACCAAAAATAAACACCCCAAACCCTAACCCCAACCCTGGAGGCAGCGATTAATTAACCGCCGAAACCATAGAGAGTTCGGCCCTGCCGTTTGAGGGCGTAGACGACGTCCATGGCTGCTGATGCGCTTGACCCTACCACGGCGGGCGAGGCGGCGGATGGCAGGCTTGGTAATTCATGTGGAGGGAGAGAGAGAGAGAAATAACAAAGAAATGGTAGGGGAATTGGGGAAATAGGAGACGGGGTAAAAAAATCCCTAGAACGGCCGGCGTTTGTTTAATAAACGCCGGCCTATACCATGATAGCCCGGCGCTTATTAAAAGCGCCAGTGTATGTTAACGTTTTAGGGTATACCCACGAAATAACACGTTCATACCCTGGCGTTTTCCACAAACGCCGGGGTATAAATGTCGCTAAATCCAGTTTATGTTGTAGTGATAAAGGAGTTGTTTTGGGTGGTGGGATTTGAATTTGAGTTTTGGGGGGAAACTTTTGAGTGGAAAAATGTGTTTTGTGAGATTAGATCTGGGCCTTTGATTTTTGGGAGATTGAAGGAGAGCTACTTGATAACTTTCTTTGTGTTTTATTATATAGATTTACTAGGTTTGCCCGTTGACACGTGCCTACGGCACGTCTTCGGAACGGTGCACCTTGTTTGATCATATAAAATAGTTTTGGAGGTCTAGCAAATTAATTGAAGTAGCAAACATATTATAAGAGAAACTTTTGGGGGTCCAGCAAAAAACATATTATATGATTTTTTTTGATTTTTTTGAATTATTTTATAAGTTTTAAATTTTTAATTTTTTAATTTTTTCAGTTTTTAAATTTTTAAATTTTTAAAAAAAATTATTTTCTTAATTTTTTGAATAGAAGAGGGAGGGAAAGAGAGAGAATAAAAAATTAAATAAATATATGAGTTGTTTTGAGTGGGGATTTGAATTTGAGTTTTGGGGGAAAACTTTTGGGAGGAAAAATATGTTTTGTAAGGTTAGATCTGGACCTTTAATTTTTGAGGGGATTGAAGGAGAGCCACTTGATAGTTTTCTTTGTGTTTTATTGTATAGACTAGGTTTGCCTGTTGACACGTGCCTACGGCACGTCTTCGGAACGGTGCACCTTGTTTGATCATATAAAATAGTTTTGGAGATCCAACAAATTAATTGAAGCAGCAAACATATTATATGTGAACTTTTGGGAGTCCAGCAAAAAACATATTATATGATTTTTTTAAAAAAGTTTTTTAAATTTTAATTTTTTTAAAATTTAAAAAAAAATTATTTTCTTAATTTTTTGAATAAAAGAGGGAGGGAGAGAGCGAGAGAGAGGAAAAAGAAATTAAATAAATATAAGAGTTGTTTTGGGTGGAGGATTTGAATTTGAGTTTTGGAGGGAAACTTTTAGGGGGGAAAATATGTTTTGTGAGATTAGATCCGGGCCTTTGATTTTTGGGGGGATTGAAGGAGAGCCACTTGATAGCTTTCTTTGTGTGTTATTATATAGATAATTATTTTTCAACATATACTAATGAAAATATGGACTTTTATTTACAACTAATTATTGTCATGCTGTTCAAATTTGAGTTATATAATTGTTGATTTACTTTCATATGCTGTATCGTTCTAAAAACGTGCCGTAGGCACGTGCCCACGGGCAACTCTAGCACTAGCATAATGTACGTGGGATGTACGTTTATAAAATATATTCATTAAATTTAATGAATATATATTGAATAAGAAAAATAATAATTTATAATTGAATGTTACAAAGTTAGAGGGGTTTGTTAAATCTCCCATTAAAATAGTTTGTTGGATTTAGTTTGAACGTGTATATATTGAATAATGTACGTGGGATGTACGTGGGATGTACGTTTATAAAATATATTCATTAAATTTAATGAATATATATTGAATAAGAAAAATAATAATTTATAATTGAATGTTACAAAGTTAGAGGGGTTTGTTAAATCTCCCGAGATAATTTGGTTACAAAATTAGAGTTTGTTTACAAACTTCAACTTCCCCATTAAAATAGTAGAGTTGTTGATTAATGAATAATTAAATGGTAGTACATGTGGACAATTTCAATTTTCAAACATACTCGTGAGTGTAATTAGTTTGTTAATTAATTAGTTAATTATGTTAGTTAATCTAGCTAGCTATGGAGGAGAGGTGATGGTTCTAGCTAGGTGGGAGAATGCAAGGTTGTTTCGGTTTTTGTGTGTATAAATCGCAGCCGGTGACTGATCAAACATATATGAAATGTAGTGGAAGTTGTAAGTGGGTTCGCAGAAGGAAACGTAACTGCAATTCGTAAGAGGAAGCGTTGGAGGGGATTGAGTGGGGGTGGATGACCAGCTTGTTCAATAATGCTGCTCATTCGAGCATCTCCAACTGATGCGGTTTGTTTCTGGGAGACGTGTGGATGCACCAGGTGTGAGTTCTTACTCGATTTGTATTTGAAGGAGAAAGCAGCTGGTCGGACGACCCTCGGCTTGCCGAGCGGTACCTGCGACTGGTTGGGAGTGAGGTGGATGTCTGGGCTCGGATCAGAGGGCTCGGATCCGAGGTCTGGTGTACCTGCAGACGGTCTCGAAACACCGGGGTTGGTCCCGGTGGCAGACCCTCCGACGATCTAGTCAGTTACTTTAAGATAAGAGCAACAGTAACTAGGGTTTAGTGGAGAAAAGATTGATTACCTTTTAAGAAAGGAGAGGGCCTGGTATTTATAGGAGTTTCTAATCGGGTCTAGACCCGTTTGGGGCTGGGCCGGACCCGGTTACCCGATTGGCTGAAGCGGTGGAAAGTCGGGCGGTATAGGGCTGACGTGGCAGGCGCCGGAGTGGTTTCCGGGCTGACGTGGCAGAGCTCCGGGCGGTTTTCCGGTGCTGACGTGGCTGATCTGAAGGATCAGGAAGGACGCGTATCCTGAGGGGATCCGGTGGCTCAGGGTGAGCCACGTTTTATTCCTGACCCATATCACAAGCCCCACACTCCCGCAGGGTTGGGTGATCCAGCAGTGCGGGGGTGACTCATGGTCCTCAGGGGAAGGGCAGATGTCAGGGTAAGAAGTAGGGTCTGCTGTTCCCCGAAGATGGCCAGGGGCAGGAGGAATGGACCCCTCGTTGGATGTGCGGGAGGTGAAGTTTTTAGGAGGGGGGAGTCGGTAGTGCGCATGCCGAGCTTACTTGGTCGGCGACCGAGTTAGCGGGGTCGGCGGACGAACCCTACGGGTCGGCGGACGAATCCAATGGATCGGCGGACGACCGATTCGCTAGTTGGAAAAGCGAGGGGTCGTCCAAGCCATCTGATGGGACTCGTTTTGTCGAGCGTTGGGGATCGGCGTCCGAGTTTATGAGGTCGGCGCCGTGGAGAGCGTTCTCGAGTTGGCGGTCGGGCTCATGGGGTCGGTTGGACGAGACCCAAGGGTCGGCGGACGACTGTCTCGTTGGTTGGAAGAGCGATGGGTCGGTGTCCGAGGTCGGGAGGTTGGAAGAGAGTCTTGCTAGTTAGGAGAGACTCGAGCTCGGATCCGAGCGCCGAGTCCCTACTGGGAAAGGAAGAGTGGCTCGAGCTTCGATCCGAACTCCGAGTGTTCACTGAGAAGGGAGAAGGGGCTTGGTTCGAATTTCGATCCGAGCGTCGAGCTCCATACTGAGAAAGGGGAAATAGCCTGGCTCGATCCTCGATCCGAGCGTCGAGCCCTCACTGAGTAGGTGGGAGAAGTCTGGCCCGAGCTCAGGGGGTCGATGGTCGAGACCTAAGGGTCGGCGGACGACTGCCTCGCTAGTTGGAAGAGCGAGGGGTCGTCCAGGCCATCCGTTGGGTCGTCGTCCGAGGTCAGGAGATCGGTCTGACGAGCGTCTCATTAGTCAGAAGAGTGAGGGGGAGGTGAGACTCGAGCTCCGATCCGAGCGCCGAATCCCCTCCGGGAAAGGGCTCGTGGCTCGAGCTTCGATCCGAGCTCCGAGTGTCGATCCGAGCGTCGAGCCCCATGCTGAGGGAGAAGCCTGGCTCGAGCTTTGATTCGAGCGCCGGGTCCCAGTGAGTGAGAGAGTAGCCTGGCTCGAGCTTCGATCCGAGCGTCGAGCCCCCACTGAGTCAGAGAGTAGCCTGGCTCGAGTTTCGATCCGAGCGCCGAGCCCCTACTGAGTAAGAGAGAGTAGCCTGGCTCGAGTTTCGATCCGAGCGCCGAGCCCCTACTGAGTAAGAGAGAGTAGTCTGGCTCGAGCCTCGATCCGAGCGTCGAGCCCTCACTGAGTAGGTGTGAGAAGTCTGGCCCGAGCTTTGGGGGTCGGTGGTCGAGACCTAAGGGTCGGCGGACGACTGCCTCGCTAGTTGGAAGAGCGAGGGGTCGTCCAGGCCATCCGTCTGGTCGTCGTCCGAGGTCAGGAGATCGGTCTGACGAGCGTCTCGTTAGTCAGAAGAGTGAGGGGGAGGTGAGACTCGAGCTCCGATCCGAGCGCCGAGTCCCCTCCGGGAAAGGGCTCGTGGCTCGAGCTTCGATCCGAGCTCCGAGTGTTGATCCGAGCGTCGAGCCCCATGCTGAGGGAGAAGCCTGGCTCGAGCTTTGATCCGAGCGCCGAGTCCCAGTGAGTGAGAGAGTAGCCTGGCTCGAGCTTCGATCTGAGCGTCGAGCCCCCACTGAGTAAGAGGGTAGCCTGGCTCGAGTTTCGATCCGAGCGCCAAGCCCCTACTGAGTAAGAGAGAGTAGCCTGGCTCGAGTTTCGATCCGAGCGCCGAGCCCCCACTGAGTAAAAGAGAGTAGCCTGGCTCTAGTTTTCATCCGAGCGTCGAGCCCCACCCTTTGGAGGGGAAAGTTGTATGGCTCGAACTTTTATCCGAGCGTCGACCCCCACCTGTGAAAGGAGAAGGTGGTTTGGCTCGAGATTTCATCCGAGCGTCGAGCCCCACCTGTTGAAGGAGAAGGTGGTTTGGCTCGAATTTCCATCCGAGCGTCGAGCCCAACCTGAGAGGGGAAGGTTGCCTGGCTCTTCGAAAGTTCTTCTAGGATCTACTCTGATTCCGCGACGCCTGTTCGAATCGCCTTTTGGGAGACATTGGTAATGGGTTGAACAGAACCAATTGGGAGATGAACAGAAAGAAGATCTAGACTCTTCAGTGAAACCAAGAAATGAGTTTTACGAGAAGAGGTGGGGTGGCGCGCGTTCTCATCCGAGTATTGAGCCACCACTAAGCAAGGAGAAGGTGGTATGGCTCGAATTTCCGTCCGAGCGTCGAGCCCAACCTGTGAGAGGGGAAGGTTGCCTGGCTCGAGTCTGCATCCGAGCGTCGAGCCCCACCTGTTGAAGGAGAAGGTGGTTTAGCTAGAATTTCTATCTGAGTGTCGAGCCCCACCTGTTGAGGGAGAAGGTGGTGTGGCTCGAATTTCCATCCGAGCGTCGAGCCCAACGTGTTGAAGGAGAAGGTGGTAAGGCTCGAATTTCCGTCCGAGCGTCGAGGCAACCTGTGAGAGGGGAAGGTTGCCTGGCTCGAGTTTTCATCCGAGCGTCGAGCCCCACCTGTTGAAGGAGAAGGTGGTATGACTCGAATTTCCATCCGAGCGTCGAGCCCAACCTGTGAGAGGGGAAGGTTGCCTGGCTCGAGTCTTCATCCGAGCGTCGAGCCCCACCTGTTGAAGGAGAAGGTGGTTTGGCTCGAATTTCCATCCGAGCGTCGAGCCCCACCTGTTGAAGGAGAAGGTGGTATGGCTCGAATTTCCATCCGAGCGTCGAGCCCAACCTGTGAGAGGGGAAGGTTGCCTGGCTCGATTTTTCATCCAAGCGTCGAGCCCCACCTGTTGAAGGAGAAGGTGGTTTAGCTCGAATTTCTATCCGAGTGTCGAGCCCCACCTGTTGAGGGAGAAGGTGGTTTGGCTCGAATTTCCGTACGAGCGTCGAGCCCACCCTGTGAGAGGGGAAGGTTGCCTGGCTCGAGTCTTCATCCGAGCGTCGAGCCCCACCTGTTGAAGGAGAAGGTGGTTTGGCTCGAATTTCCATCCAAGCGTCGAGCCCCACCTGTTGATGGAGAAGGTGGTTTTGGCTCGAATTTCCATCCGAGCGTCGAGTCCAACCTGTGAGAGGGGAAGATTGCCTGGCTCTTCGAAAGTTCTTCTAGGATCTACTCTGATTCCGCGACGCCTGTTCGAATCGCCTTTTGGGAGACATTGGTAATGGGTTGAACAGAAGCAATGTCGCACCAGTTGTTAGGGGTGATTTTTGTCGGGTAAACAGGAAGGGGTAGTATTGGAATTTTATCCTTTCTGCTGACGTCATGGCGCAAAGATCAACGTTTGTTTAGCCGTTGGATCTTGTCAGATGAGATCTAACGGCTAGATGCTTATTTGCGAAAATCGAGGAGTCGTTGTCTTCTTTAAAAACCCCCACCCCCCTCATTTTTTCTTTTCACCTTATCGTTTATAATTCCCAACTTTCAAGCTTTAGCGCAGGCATTTCGATCGCTGTTGGCGGTTTCTTCGGAGAGAAGCGTAACTTTCAAAGCATCAGGTTAGTAATTTTCTTTTTTCACATGTCGCGTACTCAGTCTGGTTCCGAGGCTACTTCGTCTGGTCACTCGGAGATGGAGTCAGATTTAGAAACGTCCTCGTCTCTGGGCAAGTACCAGGTTAAAGAGGAGGTTTTCTCCGAACCTGGCTCCGAGGGCGATAGTGACGTAGCTCTAATCGTGCAACCGCTAAGTTCTCAGAGGCTAGGGAAGGAGCCGATGGAAGAGGGCGGTGCGGATGAGGATAGTGATGAGGATGAGGACGAGGAGTCGGATCAGGATGCTGGTGATGATGAAGAGGATGAGGAAGGAGAGCAGGGTGATACGGACAGTGAGGAGGGAGAGGGTATTGGTGCGCCAGAGGCCGGCCACGGAGAAGATCTGCCTCCGTTGCCCCCCTTGTCGACGCCATCGCCCGAGCGCAAGCCTCGGCCACGTCGGAAGAAGCTAGTACTCACCATCCCTCAAAGTCCTTCTTCGACTGACGAGAATGCGCCGAGGGCGGGCCTTGATGTTCCACCTGTTACCTTTCGAAATCCCGTGTCGATACGAATGTATCCCGATGATGTGAAGGACATCCAGCCGATCCCTCCCGTGCCTGGAGAAAACACAAGGACGAAGATTCGTGCGGACAATACTCCCAGCGTCTTGAGACCGGAGTACCTGAATATCATTAGGGCTGCCTACTACATTCCGAGGGAGTATGAGCTTCTGCAACCGAGCCCCGGTATTCGACCCACGACAGTATTGGCTCCTGGCTACTGCATATTTCTGGAGCACGCCTTTATTTCGGGGCTGAGGTTCCCCCTGCACCCTTTCGTGAAGACGGTCTTGAACTGGGCGGAGCTGTCACCTATGCAGTACGGCCCCAACTCTTGGAAGTAGCTCATCTGCTTCATCTTGAAGTGTCAAGAGAAAGGGGTGAGGCCGAGGCTTTCCTACTTCCGCGCCATCTTTAGCATTGGTTCGCTCGGAGATATTGAGGGCGTATTCTTCTTCACGCCGAGACCGAACAAAAGAGTGGTGCATGGCCACCCGGATTCGATTAAGAATTGGAGGGATAAGTATTTTGTTGTGAAGACCGAAGGGTCATGGGACATCCCGACTCAGTGGAATTTTGTGAAGCCGAAGCGTAAGCCCCCGAAGAGGAATGAGTTAACCGCCAGGGAGTGGGGGAGGGTTGAACATTTACTGAGGGGAGACAGCATCGCATGGCGCCGGGTGACCGAGGTTCACCTAGCGAGGGCCGGACTGAGTCCCGCCGACCCTAGTATGTTTCTTTCCTTATTTTTTCATCTTCCTGCCTTCGTGTTAACGTTTAGCCTTCCTTTTCTGTCTTGTTATAGGGATGACTACACAGCAGGCACACGCCAAGCAGATTCTGCTCGCCGCCGCCGAGAAGACGAGGCAAGAGAAGAAGAAGAAAGAGGAGCAGGAGCGCCTCGCTGCCGAGAAGCGGAAGCCTTCTGCTCAGCCTTCCCAAGCCGAAAGGCCCTCCAGCGTGCCTCCCCCAGCGCCCGAGGAGCAGCCTTTGGCGAAGAAGCAGAAGAAGCATCACCATTCGTCGCGGTCGGCTCGAGACCCGGCGGGGGGATCGGGGAAAACGGTTGAAGCCCCGTCACAACAGCTTCCCCCCGTACGTCCGAGTGCGGCGGAGTTGGTGGGAAGGATGGCGACGATGCCTTTTGCCCCCGATTGGTCGATCCTGAAGGGTGACTCAATCCTCGACGGACCCGTATCGATGGAGTTCGTCTCGAAGGCCATCACCGATCGGGACGGAATGGCCTTGGCGGCGCAGACGGCCGATCAGGCCTACATGCGCTGGGCCCAAGCCAACCTCTCGGTAAGTCGTCCGAGGCCCATCTGGTGAATAAACTTGTAATTATCGCTAAGTTTGATTTTTCTTGACAGTCGATGCTCCACGGACAGCACTTCCACAAGTGTCTGGAGAAGGAGATTACATACGAGCAGAAGCAGAAGGAGAAGTTCCTTCGGGAACTGACCAAGGCGACGGAGGACTTCAAGGAGGCTCGGGACATGGTGGTAGTGCACGAGGCCCAGATAGAGTCCTTGGACAAGATCCATAAGCAGGACCGAGAGGACCTGCTGAAGAAGATCGCGGCCGAGGCGGCGGAGAAGGAGAAGGCGCAGAAGGCCTTGGCGGACATGGAGGCGGCCCTGGGGGAGACGTTGATGACGGCGCAGGACGAGGCTTATGAGCAGGCCAAGTCTCACTTCAAGTATATTTATCCGGAGTGCAACGTCGACCACCTCAGCTTCGGGTGGAAGCCGAATCTGCCTCTGACCCCAGGGGGTGATGGTGACGACGGAGGCCACCATGAAGAAGAGGTGCACCCCGACCCTCAAGACTAGATGTTTTTGTTTTTTCTTTTTTTGTTGTAAATGCCCTTGGCGGACTGGCCACCGCAAATTTTGTATCGAACTTTTTGAGATGAAATGAAATATGAAATTTTTTGGGCCGACCCTACAACACTTGCATTTTGTGATACTTGTATTTTTCTTTTGATAGAGGCTGGCTCGCCAACGAAAGTTGGCTCGGGACCGAGAGGCTGCCAAAAATTACTTTTTGAACAAGTCGAGAGAGCTTGGTCTAGAGGTGGCTCGTTTGAGAAAAATTGTAGCCGATCGGGACTGGTGGGTTATTGAGAAGGACTGGGCGGTCTCGGATACCTCTAGCGGGCGGTCGGCCTCCGAATCTTCTCTTCGCGAGGCCGTCATAGAGAAAGAATTGGAGATTCGCCAGTTGAAGCTCATACTGGGTGCCGGTCTTGTTGAAGAGGCAAGTAACTCTACTCCGGGGGGGTTGCTGCCGCCTTCGCCGGTTGCGACACAGCCGGATGATGCGGAGAGCTCGGTGGCGGGCACGTCCTCCTTGGTTGGAATAGCCGAGCGTCAGAGGAACCCCGAATTCGAGTTCCCGGCCGAGTGAGTGAGTTGAGAGCCTTCATTGTATTTGCATTTTCATTCATTGAGTTGTAAGCAATGAGTAATGAATAAGATCATTTGTTCTTCGGAGCCTCGATTGCCTCGGATGCCGAGTGTAGTTGGTGCGACTGCGTCAATAATCGCGACGTTTCGCCTTCCTAGGCATCATTAATGGCGACGTTTTGCCTTCCGCCGTTTCACATCCCCAGGCGTAATAAATGAGGCCTCAGGGGGCTATATAATCGCCACCCCCCCTCAGTTTTTCAGCAGTGAGTCATATGACTCGGATGCCTGTCTTTGACGGGCGTCTACAAAATGTAATGTTTCCGAGCATCCTGGATCGGAGGCACACCGATCACCCTCGAACAATTCGGGGTACCGGTTGTAGGGCCATGGGACCCCGGGTTGTTCGTTGGTGAGCGGTGGGCCGACCGATCGTTTGGGGTTTTCGTGACCGAAGCTCGGTGGCTCTTCCGCCGTCCGGGAACAATTTGGGGTTTTGGGCTTTTTCGAGCCGTAAACCCCGAGCTGTTCTCGAGCGCCAGAGGGGTCGACTGATCTGTTTGGGTAGAGAGCCGCTAGTCTTTGGCCTCCCTGCCATCCTCGAACAGTTCGGGGTTTAGGTTTTAGAGGAAGCCGTAGACCCCGAGCTGTTCGCGGGTGAGAGGGTGGCCAACAATTCGACTTTAAGGCCCGGAGCGTCCGCGGAAGGCGGATGCCTCCAAAACTAAAATAATTTTTTTTTTCAACGCTTGGTGAGTGAACAGGCGGAAGGCAGCGTCGAGCGTCTCTGCCGAGCGTCTCCGCCGAGCGTTTGGGTCGCGGTGCCCCGGGAGGGGACACCCGCCTTGCTCGGGATCGACGCCGACCTCCTGCACTTGTTCTCGTGGAGAGGCGGTGTGGGAGTGGCTGGTGAATGTCGCCTCGAGTCTCGGTGGATGGCCTCCGAGGAGGTAAAACCGAGCGAGGGACGGGTGCCGAGCCCCTACAACGGTGAGAAAGACAACTGCAGACGTAGCGTAGCCCCGCCGCCGAGCGTTTCGGTCGCGGTGCCCCCGGAGGGGACACCCGCCTTGCTCGGGGTTGGTGCCGAGCTTCTGCACTTGTTCTCGTGGAGAGACGGTGCGGGAGTGGCTGGCGAATGTCGCCTCGAGTCTCGGTTGATGGCCTCCGAGGAGGTCAAACCGAGAGAGGGACGGGTGCCGAGCCCCCACAACGGTGAGAAAGACAACTGCAGACGTAGCGTAGCCCCGCCGCCGAGCGTTTAGGTCGCGGTGCCCCCGGGGGGACACCCGCCTTGGTCGGGGTCGGTGCCGAGCTTCTGCACTTGTTCTCGTGGAGAGACGGTGCGGGAGTGGCTGGCGAATGTCGCCTCGAGTCTCGGTTGATGGCCTCCGAGGAAGTCAAACCGAGCGAGGGACGGGTGCCGAGCCCCCACAACGGTGAGAAAGACAACTGCAGACGTAGCGTAGCCCCGTCGCCGAGCGTTTAGGTCGCGGTGCCCCCGGGGGGACACCCGCCTTGGTCGGGGTCGGTGCCGAGCTTCTGCACTTGTTCTCGTGGAGAGGCGGTGCGAGCCGAGTCCCACGCTTGTAAGAGAAGCATGTTTGGACTCGCGATTTCATCCGAGTGACGAGCCCCAAGCTTGCAAGAGAAGCGTGTTTGGGCTCGCGATTTCATCCGAGTGACGAGCCCCATGCTTGTAAGAGAAGCGTGTTTGGACTCGCGATTTCATCCGAGGGACGGGCCCCATGCTTGCAAGAGAAGCGTGTTTGGACTCGCGATTTCATCCGAGTGACGAACCCCATGCTTGTAAGAGAAGCGTGTTTGGACTCGCGATTTCATCCGAGTGACGAGCCCCATGCTTGGAAGAGAAGCGTGTTTGGACTCGCGATTTCATCCGAGGGACGGGCCCCATGCTTGCAAGAGAAGTGTGTTTGGACTCGCGATTTCATCCGAGGGACGGGCCCCATGCTTGCAAGAGAAGCGTGTTTGGACTCACGATTTCATCCGAGGGACGGGCCCCATGCTTGCAAGAGAAGCGTGTTTGGACTCGCGATTTCATCCGAGTGACGAACCCCATGCTTGTAAGAGAAGCGTGTTTGGACTCGCGATTTCATCCGAGTGACGAACCCCATGCTTGTAAGAGAAGCGTGTTTGGACTCGCAATTTCATCCGAGTGACGAGCCCCATGCTTGTAAGAGAAGCGTGTTTTTCATCCGAGGGACGGGCCCCATGCTTGCAAGAGAAGCGTGTTTGGACTCGCGATTTCATCCGAGTGACGAACCCCATGCTTGTAAGAGAAGCGTGTTTGGACTCGCGATTTCATCCGAGTGACGAGCCCCATGCTTGTAAGAGAAGCGTGTTTGGACTCGCGATTTCATCCGAGGGACGGGCCCCATGCTTGCAAGAGAAGCGTGTTTGGACTCGCGATTTCATCCGAGGGACGGGCCCCATGCTTGCAAGAGAAGCGTGTTTGGACTCGCGATTTCATCCGAGTGACGAGCCCCATGCTTGGAAGAGAAGCGTGTTTGGACTCGCGATTTCATCCGAGGGACGGGCCCCATGCTTGCAAGAGAAGCGTGTTTGGACTCGCGATTTCATCCGAGGGACGGGCCCCATGCTTGCAAGAGAAGCGTGTTTGGACTCCCGATTTCATCCGAGGGACGGGCCCCATGCTTGCAAGAGAAGCGTGTTTGGACTCGCGATTTCATCCGAGTGACGAACCCCATGCTTGTAAGAGAAGCGTGTTTGGACTCGCGATTTCATCCGAGTGACGAACCCCATGCTTGTAAGAGAAGCGTGTTTGGACTCGCAATTTCATCCGAGTGACGAGCCCCATGCTTGTAAGAGAAGCGTGTTTTTCATCCGAGGGACGGGCCCCATGCTTGCAAGAGAAGCGTGTTTGGACTCGCGATTTCATCCGAGTGACGAACCCCATGCTTGTAAGAGAAGCGTGTTTGGACTCGCGATTTCATCCGAGTGACGAGCCCCATGCTTGTAAGAGAAGCGTGTTTGGACTCGCGATTTCATCCGAGGGACGGGCCCCATGCTTGCAAGAGAAGCGTGTTTGGACTCGCGATTTCATCCGAGGGACGGGCCCCATGCTTGCAAGAGAAGCGTGTTTGGACTCGCAATTTCATCCGAGGGACGGGCCCCATGCTTGCAAGAGAAGCGTGTTTGGACTCGCGATTTCATTCGAGTGACGAACCCCATGCTTGTAAGAGAAGCGTGTTTGGACTCGCGATTTCATCCGAGTGACGGGCCCCATGCTTGCAAGAGAAGCGTGTTTGGACTCGCGATTTCATCCGAGTGCCGAGTTTGTGAGGGGTTCTTTATCTGTTTACAAGAATTGGAGCCATAAGCTTGTTTTTATGAAAGCTGACGTTTACAATATATGCTTGTTACAGACAAGTCTAGGCACGACGTGCCGTTTACAGGACTTTACAAAAGACTAGGCCCAACGTGCCGTTTAAAATTATATTTTACATGGAGGCTATTCTCCTAAGAACTTGATCAAGTGTTCCGCGTTCCAGGGCCTCTTGACAGGCTTGCCGTCGGTGTCGGTCAGGCGATAGGTACCCGGTCGAACGACCTCTGAAACCTTATAAGGGCCCTCCCAGTTTGGTGCCAACTTCCTTTTCTGGCCGGGGTTGGAAACCGCCAGTTTCCGGAGGACAAGATCTCCGAGAGCAATGTTTGTTGGGCGCACCTTCTTGTTATAGAACCTCTCGATTCTTTGCTGGTAGATGTTCCTCCTGATGGATGACTTTTCCCTGACCTCGTCAATGAGGTCCAGGTCTGCTCGCAGTTGCATGGAGTTGCTTGCTTCGTCATAAGCCATAATTCGGGGAGAGGGGATACCTATTTCCAAGGGAATGACGGCCTCAGCGCCGTACGTTAAGTTGAAGGGTGACTCCCCTGTCGGGATTCTTTTTGTTGTTCGATGGGCCCAGAGAACGCTCGGCAGCTCGTCGACCCATAGCCCCTTAGAGGAATTATCGAGTCGCATCTTGAGTCCGTCGAGGATCTGACGGTTCGCGTTCTCTGCCTGTCCGTTGGATTGGGGATGGCATACCGAAGAGAAGCGCTGCTGGATACCGAGGTCTTCGCAGAACTTGCGGAAATGCTTGCCTGCAAACTGGGTCCCGTTATCCGTAACGAGCACTTGGGGGATCCCGAACCGACAGATAATGTGCTTCCAGAAGAACTGTTGAGTCTGCTGCTCGGTGATTGTAACTAGTGGCTCTGCCTCGATCCATTTGGTGAAGTAGTCGATGGCAACTATAAGAAACTTCCGTTGCCCCGTCGCCTTGGGAAAAGGGCCTACCAGATCCATCCCCTACATTGCAAAGGGGGTTGGACTAGCCATGGATCGTAGGTTTGCTTGAGGAACCCTTTTGATGGGCGAGAATCTTTGACAGGGGCCACACTTCTTGACGAGGTTTAGAGCGTCCTGCAGCATTGTGGGCCAGTAGTACCCGTGGTTCAAAGCCTTTCGCGCGAGCGAACGACTTCCCATGTGACACCCGCCAATCGTAGTTCTTTGAGAGCATATTCGGCTTCATCGGGAGTGAGACAGCGGAGATAAGGCCGTCCATCCGAGGTTGTGTAGGACCTTTTGAAGAGTGTTGAGTCGATCATTGTGAACCTTTCCGCTCGGGCCCGGACCCTTCTTGCTTCGGCTCGGTCTTCCGGGAGCTCTCCCTTGACGAGAAATCGCCTAATTAGAGTGGTCCAGTCTTCGGGGGGAGCTCCATCTTCAATGCACAGGACCTCCGGGATGTCGATGCTGGGTTTTAGCATGACCTCGATCAGGACCGTGCGATCGAGACCTTCGAAGGAAGAGGATGCCAATTTTGACAAAGCGTCAGCCTGGACATTCTGTTCCCGGGGGATCCTCAAAACGGCCGACTCGTCGAAGGACGATAGTAGGCGTTGAACTATAGCTCGGTAACGAACCATGCGATCGTCTCGGGCCTCGTATTCCCCGGTGATCTGGTTGACCACGACCTGGGAGTCGCTGAAAGCCCTGATCTGCCTGGCACCGGCTTGATGAGCTAGGGTGAGCCCAGCGATCATTGCCTCGTATTCGGCCTCGTTGATAGAGGCCGGGAAGTTGAAGCGGAGGCAGTATTGCAGAAGAAAACCGTCTGGGCCTCGGAGGATGATGCCCGCTCCACTACCTGCTTCGCAGGAGGAACCATCGACGTAAACTTCCCACGTCTGGTCGTTTTCCGTGTTTGCAGGGTGCTCAGAGATAGTGCACTCCGTAATGAATTCCGCGAGCACTTGCCCCTTGATGGCTGTTCTGGGTTGATAGCCAATGTCATACTGGCTGAGCTCAATCGACCATTTCACGAGCCGACCCGAGCTTTCTGGTTTGTAGAGTACGGCCTTCAGGGGTTGGTCCGACAACACTTGGACAGAATGAGATTGAAAATATGGACGGAGCTTCCGCGCGGCCATGACCAGGGCGTACGCTACTTTCTCCATCCGAGAGTACCTGGTCTCGGCATCGAGCAAGACCTTGCTGACGTAGTATACGGGCTTTTGTGACCCCTCTTCCTCCCGAACGAGAACAGTGCTGAGCACCTTCTCTGAGGCTGATAGGTAGAGCCAGAGTGGCTCTCCTGGTTCGGGCTTGCTGAGAAGAGGGGGGTTCGCGAGGTATTCCTTTAACTGGGCGAAGGCCTCTTGCTGTTGGACACCCCATTCGAACCCGTCGGTGCCGCGCATGGCTTTGAAGAAGGGAAGAGACTTCTCTCCGGACTTGGAGAGGAAACGGCCGATGGCCGCCAGTCTCCCTGTCAGTCGTTGGACTTCTTTGATATTCCTGGGAGGGGCCATGTCTAGGATCGCTTGGATTTTTTCGGGGTTTGCTTCGATTCCCCTTTGGTTGATAATGAATCCAAGAAACTTTCCCGCGGAGACGCCGAAGGCGCATTTACTCGGATTAAGTCTCATGTTATGGGTCCGAAGTACCCCAAAGGCCTCCTCCAGATCGGCTACGTGATCCTCCCCCCGCCGGCTTTTGACGAGTGTGTCATCCACATACACTTCTATATTGCGCCCGATCTGTTCCTTGAAGACCCGGTTGACGAGCCTCTGGTATGTGGCCCCGGCGTTCTTCAGCCCGAAGGGCATGACTCTGTAGCAATAGAGCCCCTGGTCCGTGACGAAGGACGTTTTGGCGATGTCGGGAGGGAACATGCAGATCTGGTTGTAGCCTGAAAACGCATCCATAAAGGACAGGAGCTCGTGACCCGATGTTGCATCGACGAGAGCATCGATCCTGGGAAGGGGGAATGGGTCCTTCGGGCACGCCTTGTTGAGATCTGTGAAATCAATGCAGATCCTCCAGCTCCCGCTCGCCTTCTTGACCATGACGACGTTTGCCAGCCACTCGGGATAGCTGACCTCCTGGATGAAGCGCGCGGCAAGGAGTTTGTCGACTTCTGCATTAACTGCCTGTTGTCGCTCTGGCGCGAACTTGCGTCGCTTTTGTACCACTGGTTTCGAGCTGGGGATCACGCTGAGTTTATGCATGATGAGTTCTTCGGAAATTCCCGGCATGTCAGATGGCTTCCAGGCGAACAGATCGACATTGTGCCGGATGCAGGAGATGAGATCGGACTTAAGGCGGGGTGCGAGGGAGCGACTTACTCGAAATTGTTTTGATGAATCTTCTGTCTCGAAGGAGACATCCTCCAGCTCGTCTGCCGACTCCGGCTCTGGCTGGGTCCTTTGGGGCTGCATCTCCACGGCGTCGAGGGGAAACACTCCGCTTCCTATGGCTGTCATATAGCAGGAGCGAGCGGCTTCCTGGTTCCCTTGGACCACTCCTACCTCGGTACTGGTAGGGAACTTCATCTTCTGGTGGTAGGCCGAGGGGACAGCCTGGAGAGAGCAGAGGCTCGGTCGACCGAGTATGGCGTTGTAGGCTGCCTTGACGTTGACAACCATGAAGTCCATGGACTCGGTTCTCCGGTTCGGGGCCGTGCCAGCCGTGACATCCAGCGTGACGATCCCCTCGATTGTCACCGAGACTCCAGAAAATCCGTGCAGGGTGTATCCTGCAGGCTTGAGCCTGCTTCGGGGGAGCTTTAGTTTCTCGAAAGCATCGAGGAACAGAATGTTGACTGAGCTCCCGTTGTCTACCAGGATACGGCGAGCATCAAAGTTTGCCATGCTGAGATTGATTACGAGGGCGTCGCAGTGTGGGAGCCGAACCCCCTCCAGGTCGTCACCCGAGAATGAGACGGGGAGTGGTTGGATTTGAGGGGGGAGAGGCCCTTGGACGGCGTTAACGTCCCGGATGAACGCCTTGCGGGAGGTGTTAGAATCCCCTCCCATGGGCCCTCCGTGGACGCAGTGCAATATGGCTTGGCCGTCCGGCTCTTCGAGCTCCTGCTCTGGCCCGGGGAGCTGCAGGGAAGCTCGTGGAGGAGGTGAGGTTCTCCTGTTCCTCGCGTCCCTTTGCGCTCGAGCATCATCCCGCTTATACTCCCGGAGGTACCCTCGCTGAATGAGGGCCTCGATTTCGTCTTTCAGGGCACGGCAGTGGTCTGTGTCGTGACCGTTGTCTCGGTGGAAGCGGCAGTAGAACCGTTGATCCCTTTTCTTGCTAGTGTTGTTGGACGGTCGAGGGGGATACTGGACGAGGTCTCTGTCCTCGATCGCCAGGAGTATGGAGGACACATTTTGTGTGAGTGGGGTATACCTTTCGAAGCGAGGAACCGGCGGTACCTTCTTCATGGTGCCCCCGTCCTTCGGAGCCTTTTTCGAAGGCTCGACTTCCTCGGCCTTCCGCTTCCCTTTTCCGAGCGCTTCTCTGGATTCGTCGGGGTTTAGGGCTTCCTCTGCCCTGATGTACTTCTCGACCCGGTTGAGGAGGTCGGGAAAATCGATCGGGGGCTTCTTCGCCAGAGAAGCTTTCAGCTGTCCATGGCGGACGTTGTGCCGAAATGCCGCGGAGGCGACGCCCGGATCGAGAGAGGAGACCGACCTCGCCTCTGCCGTGAATCTCCGGACAAACGCCCTGAGTGATTCCCCCCCTTCCTGCCTGAGCCCAAGTAAGGAGGCGCTCGTTCTTTCGGCCTTCCGGCTGGTTACAAAATGGGCGAGGAAATTGCCCTCCAGTTGATCAAAGGAGTAAATGGAGCCGGGGGCGAGTTTTGAGAACCACTCACGGGCCGGACCCCGAAGGGTGGCAGGAAACGCTCGGCACAGCAGAGGATCCGATGCGCTGTGAATCATCATGAGGGTTTTGAAACCCTTCATGTGATCAGCAGGATCCCCTTCGCCGTTATAGGTCTCGAATTGTGGGGGTCGGAAGTTCCGGGGAATTTCTGCTTGGATAATGAGGGCGGAAAAGGGGGGTCGGACAGGTCTGTACCCCTGACCGGCTCTGACACCTCCGTCGCCTATGTGATCGATTCGGTCCTCCATTTCTTGGAGGCGCCTTAGGAGTACGCCATCGACTTCGGGCTGGATTGTTGAGGAGCGAGAGACGCTGGCCTCAGCGTCTAACCTGGTTTGGGAACGGCGTGCTTCCTCCCTGGGGGCCCGTTGGAGAGCCCCAAGGATTTCCCTTCGGAAATCCTGGAACTCCTGTTGAGTAACAGGAGCTCCCTCAGCGCGGGCCGGTTGGACCGGAGGTTGCCTTCCGACTCGGCTGAGTGCTGGCCTTCGTTCTTCCGGCGGTGGCCTAGGATGGTTCGGGGCCGAGTTGGAAGCGGCCCTTTCCCTACTGCGGTCAGCCTGCCGACTGGAGATTACCCTTCGAAGGTCGGGTTGGGTTGGAGGAGTGGGGGCCCGCTGGGACCCCTGACGGGAGGCCCTATGCTTTGATGTGTGCGGCCCGGCATTGGTATTTGATGGGAGTGTGTCTCGTCGGTTGACGGAGGACGCAGCCCCCTTGCCTTTGGAAGCCATAGGAGTTCGGTGATCGAGGTACCTCGGCGGTAGTACTCGGGTCGGGTTCCGAAGTAGCTTTCCCACAGACGGCGCCAACCTGATGCGGTTTGTTTCTGGGAGACGTGTGGATGCACCAGGTGTGAGTTCTTACTCGATTTGTATTTGAAGGAGAAAGCAGCTGGTCGGACGACCCTCGGCTTGCCGAGCGGTACCTGCGACTGGTTGGGAGTGAGGTGGATGTCTGGGCTCGGATCAGAGGGCTCGGATCCGAGGTCTGGTGTACCTGCAGACGGTCTCGAAACACCGGGGTTGGTCCCGGTGGCAGACCCTCCGACGATCTAGTCAGTTACTTTAAGATAAGAGCAACAGTAACTAGGGTTTAGTGGAGAAAAGATTGATTACCTTTTAAGAAAGGAGAGGGTCTGGTATTTATAGGAGTTTCTAATCGGGTCTAGACCCGTTTGGGGCTGGGCCGGACCCGGTTACCCGATTGGCTGAAGCGGTGGAAAGTCGGGCGGTATAGGGCTGACGTGGCAGGCGCCGGAGTGGTTTCCGAGCTGACGTGGCAGAGCTCCGGGCGGTTTTCCGGTGCTGACGTGGCTGATCTGAAGGATCAGGAAGGACGCGTATCCTGAGGGGATCCGGTGGCTCAGGGTGAGCCACGTTTTATTCCTGACCCATATCACCAACCATACTACCTAAAATGGTTAGTCAAATTGTTCAAATAATATTTTTGCCTAGTGAATTTGGCTAGCCATTTTGCTTCATCTCTAACCATGCTTCTTCCTCTACATTTTGCCTTTTGCTCTCCATTTTGTCTCTTCATGTTCATGGCTAGGCAAAATGCCTAGCCATTATACCTAACCGTTGAAGATGCAAAATGAGTGTGACTCTCCAAATATAGCTATACCTCTTCATTTTGGCTAGCCGTTGGAGATGCTCTTAGCAATCTTATTTCTCTCAATCAATTTGTATTTTATCCTTTTAAATTACTATAATAATTGACATGTGCAATAACGTTTATTATAATAATTATTAAAACGTGCAATGCACGTTTTAATAATTTTAAAAAATAAAAATAAAAACTATAACGTAGGGAGGATTCGAACCTGAAATCTCCTTTATATTACTTATGTACGTGCGTTACACATATTGGTAGAATGACAAAATGACAAAATGACAAATGACACTAAGGCCTTCTCCCATTATAATATTAGAGATTAGAGATGCTAAAAATTGTTAATTGATGTATATGTTTGCGGTACATTAAAAATATTAATAAATAAAATGTAAATTAATAAAAAGAAGTAAAAAAGTTATAGTTCGAGCTGAAAGATTCTTGTTGGTTGTGATTTTAACCTTACATGTTATGAAACATGGCTCTTGATTTTATTTTTCTTATGATTTTTTTTTAACTTAATTTTCTTGATGTTTCTCTTATACTCTGATACTCAAGTTTGTAAAATGGAGCATGGTATTTTGTCTTTGATTTGTTTTTTTTTGTTATAATATTTCATTATACTGTTACTCTCCAATGAAACAGGATGACAGTTGTCACCCATGATACTTAAAATGACAAACAATATGAAAGAAGTAAATCAATTTTACATATTATAAATGAGATGAGGTTTTTTTTTTGCCACAAGCCTATATAAGGAACAATAAGAAACCTTATTTTTTAAAAAAATATTTCCATTTTTTGGAAAAAGGAGAGGTGGGTTTCAATTTTCAAAGCCAGTGCATTGCATTCCACAATTGATTGGGCCAGCCCATCAGTTATAACTGGGCCGGCCCGAAACATTCCAACCTCTATTTCATGTCCACCGTTTTCTTTCTTCACAAGCCTAGCAAGAAAAAGATGAACCGGGCATTGTTGCAAGCAGCTCGCTCTGTCTCTCTCTCGTCTTCCAAGGTTGGCCTCTCTTCCCTTCTTCCTTCTAATCAATTTATTACTAATAATTAATTATATTTTTTTCTTAATTAAAATTCATCTCAAAATCCCTTTAAAAAAAGGAAGAAAACCCTTGCTAATTAACGGTTTCATCGCCTTTCTTGCAGGCCTTTCCCTCATTCACCCAGTTACATGGAAGGTAAACCTTTTTTGTTTTCTTCTCTCCTTTTAATTTCCTATGAGTGTTTGATTAATTCCCAAATTTGTAGGTTAGATTAGGCTATGTTTAGATTGGGTTAAATTAATTTGGATTATAACGTGCTGAAGATCCTAATTCATAATAGGTATGCTCTTCTGGAAGCTTCGATGGTGATAGTTTTGGCTTGTCAGCCTTTTTCCTAATGTATACTAGATTATTAGCACATTTTGGGTCTTTGTGGTGTTAGTCGTTAGGATTCTTATTTATTCTCTCAAATGCACAATAAGTATAATATAGTCAGTTTCCGATGTCACCTTTGTTTAGCTGCAATTAGTTAATTTTAGTAATTCTTGACATTGTGGAATTTGATGGTTAATAATTTTCCTTTTCCTTGTATTTGGGTGCAGGTAATATGTGATTGAATCCACTTTTTGCAAAATTAAATTGTTTTCTCGTGTTTGGATGCCATTAGTATTTCTGAAAAAAATAACATTACATAGCTTTTAATTTGTCATGTTTGGTTGTAAAGTACTGGGAATCCAACACAAGTTACTAATATTTGCTATGTTTGGACTCACAACTTTTATTCACATAATCAAATTTGAAAATCTTCCTTGCAAAATCACATTCTAAAGAAAGAAATCTGGTTTTACCAAAATTTGTGATGTCGCAGTGGTGGTGCAATTTTCCTTTTACTTATATACTTCAACCAAACAGTGAAAAAGTTAGTAATGTTGGTGAAAGTGACAAAAATTCCGAGGTGGCAATCCATTTTACCCAAATTCACTAACTTTACTTGCGACCAAAGTCATCAAACTACCCACAAACAAATAGAGATGAAAATTTACGTGAATTATACATGTTGTAGCTCCATTTAATTCTTTCATCTCCAATAGAGGCCAACCAAACACACCATCGTTATATGAAGTATAGAAATATAGATACTATGATATTATAGTATAGATGTGAGCCCGCTTATTCAGTTTTGTAGTTCTCTTATATATATATATATATATATATATATATATATAATCATGCTGTGTTAAAAGTATATTGAATATGTTTGTACAGTTCATGCCACTGCGTATCCAACATCCACAAAGACTTTTTTGAGATACCACGATATAGGAGGTTTGTATGTGGTTTTAGTTCATTTTCAGCATCCCAAGGTGCGAACTAACTTTTTATATAATGTAATAGTGTACATGCATACATTCATCACTTTTTCCTACTCAAGATTTCTTTGTTGGGTATTTTATTCTTGTGGTTCTTATTTGAACGATTTGCAAACTTCTCTAGAGGTAACCTTATGTTACAATATATTTTAAAAATTTAGGTAACTCATTAGAATTTACATTCTCTTTTCTGTGTATAAACATCTAAATCTTTTTTTCCCATTCTTTGCAAAAGCCCAAAGTTTAATGTATTTTTAAGTTTCGAAATTTAAGGAGCCTTGTAAAACGCGCTAGGTTCCATTTACAAACAAACTATGATATGAGAAATGCCAAATATGTTACTTACAAAATGGACTATGCTAGACCATTTTATCATTAAATAGATTAAACCGTTTACTTATGTAACAGTCTATAATGAATTCAACATATTACATATCTTAACTTCACAGAGGTCATCATCAGATGTTTGACAGTGACATTGCTAGTAAACTTCTACTTTGGGGGAAAAATCAAGAAACCCCAGCTTGCATTTTAATTAAGAAAACCCCTACCGCTATTTTTTGGCACATAAACGCCCTACCACTGTAACTTGCTTTCTGTTTGACATATCTGAATTGGGAAGTAACGGATTTGCGATTTTTAGATCAAGAACCCCCCTACCTAACTTTACATCTTTAATTAAGAAACCCCCTAATGTTTGGCTGTTTGCACATGCTTGAATTTTTAATTAAGAATTCCTCTGTAGTTAGTGGAGGAGGGGGTTTATGTGCCAAAAAATAACGGTAGAGGGTTTCTTAATTGAAGATGCCAACGTTAAGGGGTTTCATGTTTTTCCCCTTTATTTTGTTTTAAATTAGATGAGTCCCCTTACAAAGTTGGGATAGTACTGGTTGGAAATTGGGAAAGCTGCGAGGTGTTTGTGGTAAGCGTGTAATGTATATGAGCAGATCTAACGTATTGGTACACAAGATAGTCTAGATTTGCCCATGGGCATGTGCCTACGGCACGTCTTCAGAACGATACAACATATGAAAAGCCTTGTAAACAGGTAATCAACAATTATGTAGCTCAAGTTTGAAGAGTATGACAATAATTAGTTGTAAATAAAAGTCCATGTTTCCATAAGTATATATATATATATATATATCGAGAGAGAGAGAGAGGGGGAGAAATAATTAAATAAATAAAGGAGTTGTTTTGGGGGAAAATATGTTTTGTGAGGTTAGATTCGGGCCTTTGATTTTGGGGGGATTGAAGGAGAGCCACTTGATAGCTTTCTTTGTGTTTTATTATATAGATTTTGAAAGACATTGAAAAGGGCCAAAACTGCTGCGGCATTGAAACATTTTCTTGACATTACTAATGATTGGAGACTCATCAATTTGTCCTTATTTTTAACTATCAACAAGATCTATCTCATCACCATTGTAGAGCCTTCATTATGCTTTCTTTCTTATGTCATAAGACTCTTTCTATTCTATAGAAAATTTGTTAGAGGAGCTGGGAGGAAGGGGATGGTGGGGAAAGATATAGAAGAGTGAAAGAGGAGAAGAAAGAAAGGGTTTAGGGGTCCCCATTTATGGTCGCTATATAATGGTATCAATATTAGAGATATTACACACCAACATTAATTATTTCCCCTCACCCACTTTTGGAGGCACATTAACAAATTTGTTGTGCAACCCCTTCTCCATTTTAGCCATTTATAGCAGCTTATGACCTTTTTTTTGCATCAACGTCAGAATAATTTGTGTTGCTGAAAATTTCAGATTTGGCAATTAAAAAATGCGTCCCATGCAACTCGAAAGATATTCAACCCCTGTCTGAAGAATCAGCAAATGGACTACTTCCTCAGGTTTGCTTTATGTTCTAGATTCTTTCTGCTGGTATTTACTCTTTATACCTCCCATTTGTTATTTTTTAAGTAGAAAGCAACAAAAGATATTATATTATTCGACGATAACTGAAGAAAGGGTCTATAACACTTGCAAAAAATTTGTCCACATAAGTGTTTGCAATTGATATCATCGTATTACCAGATTACCTTTACTTAAAACTATACAAATGATGAAGCATCGTGAAAGAAATATTACCTAGTTTTTAGACCATGTTGATGTAGAGAGCAAAAGAAGTAACTGTATTTTTCATGATAACTAATAAGAGGCCTATATAGGCTTACAAAGGTTATCCAAGTCAGGATTTACATTTCACATTATCATACTACTCAAAGAACATTACTTTAATATAAACTAGTCAACCACTACTAAATAAAGAAAGACAGTCCTAAGAAATAATACACTACTGTTTGTTATTGTTTAAAACTAGATACAAGGTTGGAACTTGACTGCTGAAGAAGGCGTAATGAAGCTGCAGAGGTCATGGAAAGTCAAGAGTTTTACTAAAGGGTTGGAATTCTTCCAACTTGTTGCCGATGTGGCAGAAGCGGAAGGTGCTTTAAATTTTCTCTAAGTTTTTTCATGCTTAACTTTGAGAATTGGCTGGAAGTAAATTCTTTATTACTTCATAGAATGTCTATTCTTGTTCTTGAAAGAGACTATTTTTTTTAAAATTTAAAAAAAGGTAAGAAATATTTTTAAAAAGCCATTTCAGTAAACAATTATATGGATTGCCTGCACCGATATAGGGCTAAAAGGTTGAATTTTTTTTTGAGTAGTAATTCATTATTTATTTTTGCTAATTAATAGTTATGTCTTGGCAAATTTCTTGAAGATGACCCCACCCGCCATCTATCCAAAAAATACAAAATAAAACAAATCAAAAGACAGAAACTCACTATACAATTTTGTGGTTTGGGGATTGGGGCAGACTAACATGGCTAAAGACAAACACTCACGGGAACCAGGAAGTTTACATTGTCAGCTGACAAATATTGTGAACTTGTTTATCGGTGGAACCTTCTTTTTTTTATGGAAAAGTCTTGGCTCGAACCAGGAACACTGGATTCGAGCCGCCACCCTATTACCCACCCCACCCAATACCAATCAGGACATTGCCTGTTGGTTATCCATCATGGTTATCCATCACTGGAACCTTGTTTGAGTTATCTCCACAAAACTACAATTTCAACTCTATAGTGGAATTGTTTTTGTTGATAGGTCATAGGAGTGCAGTTTGAATTACCCTTAGTGGATGCAAACCATTTCCTTCCTTCGTAAGCTGTTACAGAAGGTTTCCACTGATCTACTGATGCTCGTAATAATAATATACAAATACATTTCCCGTCATCAAGGTAGGAAAACACTAACAAGAACTGATTTAATATTAAGTCAAATTAGTTTGACTTATAAAAACTTGGCTGGTCTTGATCATCTTAATTAAAATTTCAACATAAGCAAATAAATGAAATGAACCAAATAAAAGAATGTGTCTGTTAAAGTGAAGCACGTGTCTCACATTGCCCAATGAACGTATTGCTATATATGTCTTGGGTTACTTGGCAAATTTGCATGCTCCCAAGGTAGTTCACCCTTCGTCTCTTCCGAATCTTTAATAACGCACGGATCTGAAAGATGTTGTTCTTCTGAAACTTAATTGTCTTCAGCTCTTTTTAAAAATGATGACACAAGGAAAATAATAATTAGTGTTAAAAGAGAGAGAGAGCTTCCCGGATTTGAGAGTGGAATTTTTGGCTAGTTTCTTTCTCTTATTCTCAATTTTCGGGTAAGATCCAGTGGTTTACAAACTATATAAGCCTCCAAAGTTGTATCTTTTCATAATTTCATACCTGTCCAACGGATAAAAGTTGGTAACTGCTTTTTCGAAACTGTTGAGTAATTTAAAATTGTCAGTTTTGGTAACTGACACATTATTTAATCCTGAGAATTCATGATACTTCAGTCTAGGTTATATGCATATTTGTATAGTAGTACTATATAATAACTAGCTAAATATTGAAAAAGTTTAAGAGAATTTTCCTATATTGTACTCATGATACTTCAGTCTTGGCCTATCATCTTTTATGTATTGAAAAAGTTTCGCCTCTTGTTTCCATGTTAAATCATGACACCATGACACATTGGACAATGCAATATAGGAAAATTCTCTTAAACCCCGTAATATGGAAAATATATTCATACCTTTATAACAAAATAAATTACGTTTATGTGGTCCAGTCAAGAGTTTTGTTTTTTTATCGTGGATTCTCCGGTCAAAAAGGTTTGGTATGCACTCTCTATGTGAATTCTGCATGGGCTTTAGCCCCATTTCTCTAGATGATGATTGAATGAAAGTTTTGGCAAGCCCTGTAGTCAAATTGTCAATCAAGTTTTGGCTAGATTAAACGAAATGGATTGATATCACATTTTGTAATACCTCGAATTTTGAGGTAATAATTGGGAATTCAATATTACGACTTTTTGGACTGAATTGCTAATATCAAAGATTTTGGGGGTTAGGTGCAAATATTATAAATATGAGGATTGAATCGTGAGATTGAATTTGTGGAGTTAAGTGAAAAAGAAACAATTAGGTCTCCCCTTTTCACCCAGATTTTCTTATTCTTTCGGTTGCCATAAAAAAAAGAAAAAAAGAAAAAAGAAGAAGGGGGGAGAGAGAGAGAGACGATGCTGATGGAGACGAACCATGGCAAAGGAAAGCATGGAAAGGAAGGGTTCGGTTGAGGATGATGTCAATGTCGACAAGTTGGATTGAATCTTAAATTTCTCGGTGAAAGTGAGTGGTAATTCATATGCCTTGTTTTTAATTTGATCTTTTTAAAGATTATTATGATTTATGCACTGGGTTATCAATTAAATTATTTTCATGATTTTATCTATTTATATGAATAGTTGATGTGAATCCTAGTGAAGGTTTTGAAATGAGTTATTCATGTTTCTTTTGATATTTTTGTTGTTGTCGTTGAGATTGTATGTCTGTTGATGAAGTTGTTGATTAAGCGTAGAAGTTTATTTTCGTGCATTAAGTGTTCATCATATAGTCATAAGTTGTGATGCATACGTTTTTGTGAAGTTTATAGATATTGAATATGAAAGTTTACGTTTCGTTATAAAAAGATCTAAGTGTTGTATGCATACATGTTAATATTCCAGCATACGAGTCAAAATTTTGAGTAACCCCTAATGGGCTCTTATATGTCTACTCTATGAGTGATGAGAATTGTGCATTTTAATTGTTCCTACCACGGACTGTAGCGGTGTATACCTTGTCAACCGGAGTATGAAGCGCTAACTGCATGAGAAGGGGATGTACCCAAAATCCATTGCATGAAATAAGATTTTTAATGTGCATATGATATTTTTTTGAAGTGAAAAATTGGTGTTGAATATATATGTTGAAAAAGGATTTATATTTGAAGTTGTCTTATGAGTTTTGATGAAGTTTTGAATATTCTTTTTTTTAGATTTTATGGTGTATGTTGAACTCATTAGGCGAAACCTTATCCCCACCAGAATTTGTTTGCAGGATTAGAGTGTAGATCGTGGAGCCATTGATTTTTTGGATTGAAGGTTGAAAAATTTTAATTGGTATCAATATGTATTCTTGTTTATTTGATAGGTGTTTGATTATTTGTATAAAGAACATTGGGGAAAAGTCATGAAACCCCCCAATGTTTGACCAGTTAATTAAGAAACCCCTCGCCTTTTTTTCCTCTCACTTAGCCCCCACCGCCACCCCGATAATTTTTCTACAAAACGGACACGAGAACTATCCTAATTACCCCTATATATATTCCCCTATATATATTTTTATCTTATTTCCCTACAAAGGTTTTAAATATATATAGAGGGGTAATTGGAACATTTCTCATGTCTTTTTGTCAGAAAAATTCTCGAGGTGGCGGCTAGGAGGCTATGTGAGCGATAAAGGGGGTTTCTTAATTGATGACCAAACCTTGGGGGGGTTGGTGACTTTTCCCCAAGAACTTTTGAGGAGATAATTTATAGGATGATTTTTTATATTTGTAATGCCCTGAACCCGGACACCTAAAATCAAACGGGTTGGCCAACAAATAATGAAAAACCGTCCTATGTAATATCTTCTCAATCTTCTAACTAATAATATATCATCTACATAAAGACATAACATAACATACTGAGAATGGAAATATTTTTAGTGAATGCATTTGTCATGAATTTTTTTAAAGCCAAATTTCAAACTAGTTTTATCGAATTTCAAATGCCATTGTTTGGAGGATTGTTTAGACCACATAGACTTTTTTTTTAATCTACACACTTTACTCTCTTGGCCTTTGATAATAAAATCTTCTGGCTTGTCTAGATTAATTTCTTCGTGTCCATTAATGAATGCTGTTTTTACATTCATTTGATGTATAATAAGGTTATGAATAGAGGCTAAATAAATTAGCAATCTCATTGTATCTATTCTACCAGCAAGTGCATAGGTGTCAAAATAATCTAACCTAGGCAGTTAAATCGGTTTTTGGAACTAATCAATCTAGGGGCGATTAGTGATTAATCGGTTAATCGGAAAATAATCGGGGATTAAATTGGAAAAATCGTGTGTGTGTGTGTGTGTGTTTATAATTAAAAAAAAAGATCTATCTTCATTATGTAGCAACCCTAAACCCTAACATAGAACTATTATGAGATTATCAAATAGGAACAAATAGTTATAGAAAAAAGAAGAGAATACTTGGTTTGAATTCTGGATGTGGGTCGGGTTGGATTTGCTGGTTGGTTCGGATTTGCTGGTCGGTTCAAGCAAGCAAAAACAAACATGGAGGAGGAGCATGAGCAGCAAGATGCGAAGGAGGAAGGTGCATCAGATGCGAGTCGGGTCAAGTTTGCAACGGCGCAGGAAGAGCGACGTTGAGCCAGGTCTGAGTTTGCTCGAGGAAGACGAAGAGAATCGGTTTGGGTTTGGGTTTGCACGAGGACGAATAGAGCGGCAGCAAATCGAGTTTGTGTTTGCGCGAGAAAGAAGAGAGCTGCGACGGGTCGGGTTTGGGTTGAGCAAGGAAGAAGAAGGGGTTTGGATTTGAGTTTGGGCCGAATTGAACCCAGATTATGCAAACGAGCATGAAAATTAAATGAGGGAATTTAATTGGTTAATTGGCCACTTAAAATCAGCTGATTAACTACTAATCGGCCGATTATACCCAATTAAATCGCTAACTATTAAAATATTGAAAATAGCTTAAAAAAATAACCGCTTAGCCTCCAATTAGCTATTAATCGGTTGATTAATCGGATTTTCACTACTTAGAATCTAACATCTTTGAGTAAAACCCTTTGCAACCATTCTGGCTTTGAATTTGTCTATACTACCATCCGACTTTAATTTCTTTCTAAAAATCCATTTGCTACTAATTGTCTTGCAACCGGGTGGTAATTCTATTTTGCTTTGGATTAGTAGTAAAAATCCATTTACTACTAATTGTCTTAAAATCCACATTTGGTTATGCAAAATGGAATCTATTTTGCTTTGGATTTCTTCTTTCCAAGAGGGAGCATCTTTGGAAGTAATGGCTTCTTCATAAGTTAGAAGGATCTCCTTCAATTAAGAATGTAAAAGAGTCGTCTCATTCGAACTCTTTTACCCCTTGGTTCAAAAATCGACGGATAAAGAGTAGATTCACTCATTTCTTTTAGTGAATTAAGTTTTCTCAAAATTAAGAAAACTCAATATTGCAGTATTGGTCAATTAATGTCGTAAATTTATATCCAAAATGGTGCATCTGTGATGGAAATTATTACTTGTTTTACTGATCGAACCTTCTCCTTATATATTCATTAATTGAACAAAGTATTGATGTTTTAAGTTGTGAATGTAGTCTGGATTGATGCAATGATTGATGACTATTCATATTGACTTTATTAATTATTGTTTGAAACTAAATTTTTTTAGGAAAGAGAATATCTTTCCACTACAATTATTATTTTACAAGAGTTTGCAACAATTTGTTTTAAAAAAAATTTGAAGAAAAACAGATTCAACTAAATGTAAGAATGGAAGAGATAATTAATATTTCTCCAGGGTTGAAAATCCTTCTTCTAGTTGGTTAGTGGTAATTTTACTCAATTTATTTATGAAATTTAATAATTTGGTAATCATGGAATTATGAATTTTTCATTCTTATACTATTACTTAAATGCAAGTATGAATTATTTAATTCTATTATTTATTAGTGGAACATAAATATGTTCGAACGTGTGCAATTAATCAAGAATGTAAAAAATATATCATAAATATGTCGGAATGTCCGCAGTATGGATTGTAAGCTTATGACTCATCTGACTACGAGTCTCCTTAGTGTTCTTCTAAACAATCATTGTATGAAGCACTTTATTTATTTTGTCTAAAATATGGCAGATAACCTGATTAAAAGTCTTGCTAATTATTTAGTCAAATCATCATAAAGAGATAGAGCTAAAAGCCCACGTAATTTCACACAGGGATTGGACACCCAACCTTTTTGACTGAAGATCCCACAATAAATGTTTCAATTGGGAAAAATGAAACTCTTGACTTGACCTGAACGCACAAATTAAGTTCTTATATATCTTTACGATGATAGTGTGAGATCTGTTATACAATAGTTTAAAGTTAAGCAATTAAATTAAGATAAAATAATTGAATTTAAAAGTTTAGAAATTTGCCTGTCAAAGGTGAGGCGTGTTTCACTGCCCTAAGGAATTGTTGCCGCCCAAACGTGTGAGCTTACTTGGCAAGACACTTCCTAGTGGTACAACCCTCCAATCGCAGCCATAGTCTTCTTTTGGCATTAATAAATGAAGACTATATTTGACCCAACTTACTCCGTAGGATGCTCAATAAAAACGGGCACAAATAAACACTACTTGAAATACAGAAATTTTTTAGAGTATAAGAGAATGAGAGTAGGAAAAGTAGAGTATCAAAATTGCTTGTTTCAAACTCCAAAAAAAAAACAAGGCCAAATATGACCGGAATCAAGGGATCAGTTTTTGACTTGTTCTCAAGATCCAATTAGTTACAAATCAAAGGGATTTGTTTTTGACTTGTTCTTAGGAGCCAATTAGTTATAAATAAAAGAATTAGTTTTGACTTGTTCTTAAGGACCAATTAATTGGTTTTCTAACAGGCCCAAATGGGCTTATTTAACATTGGTTTTTATTTAAAATAAATATCCAACAATCCCCCCCCCCCCCCAAAAAAATAAATAAATAAATAAATAAATAAATAAATAAATAAATAATAATAATAATAATAATAATAATAATAATAATAATAATAATAATAATAATAATAATAATGATAATAATAATAAAAAGAAAACCATAAATCAGTTGAGCATCTTATACAATGCATTCAGTGTAAGTAGCTTTCGGCTTTGAACTTATACCTAGTAACAATTATTTTAACCTGAGGCAATCGCAGTGGACCATGCCTTGAACTAGGCCCCTTGGCTAGGTTTCCATAAGAGTACACACAAACACAGTACGGAGTATTTGTGGTTCACGCGGGTTGGTGCTATTATGGCCATGCGCACGGTACCTTTCATGAGAGTTCTAGGAAGCAGCCCTGATCCCATGGTCGCAGACTCACGGCGACTCTCACGTTGGTAAGTCCTCAAGAGGTGCAATGGACAACACCTCACAGAGATCCTGCCTTCAGACTTATTAAGAGTATAAAACTCATCTTATAATGTCCACACATGTCACACCCCGCTTCCCACTATACGGAAATACAAGCATGCAACTGAGGCCCAGCGAATGATATACATCATCCATAAGCTGTACAATAATAAGCTCAACAAGATATTTATAACACATTCACTCAGACAAATATGATGATCACATGAGCTAGAAATAGAATAACCATAGTCTGGGTAATACATCAATATTGGGTCAAGATGCTCGGGGAATGCAAGGTGCCATAATTAAAACAGTACGATAAGCAGTTCACTATAACAACTAGATAAAATAGCGACTGAAAGAAAAACAACATGAAGTAGTAATAGTGCAACAACGATCGTCTAGAATGTCTGTTCCGCGGGTCCATCAGTACCTGTATAATTATTAGCTTAAAGAAAAATGAAAAGGTACCCGTTAGAGCAAGTTTCGGGCAGCAAGTAGCAACAAGTAATAAAAGGGGTAATATAACAAGATATAACATGGAAGAAACAAGAAGTAGAAGTACAAATACAATATGGAAGTAAGCAAGGAATTGGGACAATATGATCATGTAACTAATAGTCGTAAACTAGTGTAATCAAGACTTCAAAGTATAATCAATTGATAACCAAGTCGCAGTTAATCAATAATCATGTAATCGAGAATCGAGAGTCATGTAATGAAGAGTCGTGTAATCAAGAATCTCGAGTCATGTAATGAAGAATCATGTAATCAAGAATCGAGAGTCATGTAATGAAGAATCATGTAATTGAGAATCATGTGATCAAGAATCAAGAGTCATGTAATCAAGAATCATGTAATCAAGAATCATGCTTAGTGGAAATCTGGAGTTTATTTATTTTATTAACTTATCTAATGCACGCAATCTTGTGTTCCATACCACAAGTTCGGTGCACATCAATCATATGACGTTTAGACTTAAGTAGTGAATTCTATAGGATTATGTACTCGGGTCTTTCAGTGCTAATATCAAGACATGTAATCAAGAATTGTGTAATCAAGAATCATGTAATCAAGAATCAAGAATCAATAATCACTATTTCGGGAAACACGAGCCCCCTTCCGAGTATACTCTCCTATATTGTCCATTACTAAGCCGTACCATTATAACCCCGGCTTGTTATTCTTTTATAATTAATTATGAATATGTAGTTGGTACGACTAGTGGAACAGTGTAATCAAGACAGTTAATCTAGAAAAATATCAAGGACAATAATCATGGTATGAGATGAAACGGGTACATGTATCGAGAGTAGTTATTATAAATTATCAAGTGGTATAAAATGCATGCTATTAACCTATTATATCTATGCAAGTTATTATTACAAAAACAATAATACACTCAGTTCATTAAATAAGAAAAATAACGGGTTTATATACAAAAACGTAGAGATGAATTTTTAGACAACTTGACATATCTGTATTCAAATTCACTTTCCGATGTTACAGAAAAGCAAATCCGATTCCGTCAGAGATTCTAGAAAGTAGACTCTCTCCCGGTTCCAATGCATATTCACATGATACATTCTAGAGACAGTAGCTATGTGTACAATTTCATTCTTCGCTGGTTTCGATGTTTCGCGCGCATTCTAAAAATTCAGAGTCACAATACTAAAATCGTAATATCTCACAATCTATACATCGGATTGAGAAACCGTAATATGTTCTGGATATCTAGACTCGAAGGGCTACGATTTTCATGTAGAAAGTTTCTCGATCCAGTATCGGGAACATGGTCGAATTTTCAGTACAAGAGACCGGTTAGTGGTCCCGTGCAGGTTCAGAAATTTACGATATGACAGTACTAAAATCGCGATATCTCACAATCTATACATCGGATTGAAAAACCGTAAGATGTTCTGGATTCGGGACTCGATGGGCTACGATTTCCACGTAGAAAATATTCAATCCAGTATCGAGAACATGGTAGAATTCTTAGTGCAAGGTCAAGAAATTTAGAGATAGCAAAGTTGAATATTCGATATTCGATAACACGATTCGAAATGTGTTAACGGTTCACTCTTGAGTCGATATAGCATGGAACAAGCAACTGGAACGGAATTTTATAATAAAACATGATGATAACTAGACTACTTGTCACGAGTCCAAGGAAAATGCTTGTACGAGAACAAAAAAGTGTACAAGATACTTGCCTTATAACGTGACAATGAGCGTGAACAGGACGAAGAGAATACCACGGCAACGGCAATGCAATTGTGACGACAACGGTGATCACGAACGCAACAACGAGGCGACAGTAGTGCCACGAGATGCAAGTACGCGACAACACAACAGCTATAGCAATAAGCAAGCGCGACCACAACAACAAGGAGATGACAACTAAGGCGGTGAGAAGTGAACCGCAAGGAGACGTTGGGTTGCGGTGGATGAAGCTCGGGTGTTGGCTCGAATTCTCGGGTTTGAAGAAGGCAGAGGAAGAGAAGGGACGTAGAGATGAGTTTTGTGTGTGTGTGTATATAGAAGAAAGTGAGATAGACAGCATGCTAATGCATGCATGGTGTATATTATATATATAATATAATATATAGTATAAGTTAGGAGGAGGTGTAGAAAAATGTGGTTGGCTGTGTAAAAATGAGTAGGATTAGGAGGAGGATTATGAAAAATGTGGTTGGCTGTAGAAAAATGTAAAAGAAGACAGAAGAGGGGGTTGACGGATTAGAGAGGATTAGGAGTAGTAGGGTGGTGGAGGCAAAGTAGAGTAGGAGAAAAATGAGATAGAGAGATTGGTTGTATGCAGAAATGGAGAAGTAGGGAGGAAGAAAAAGAAGCGTAGGAAGGAAGAAAAAAAGTTAAGTTAGGTTAGCTGTTGGATTAAGAATTAGGATTATGATTAGGATTAATCAGGGTTAGAATTTGTATTTAGACTCCGATCGAATCACAAAATTATGGAATTGATCAGAAAAATATTCTGGCTCTAAATAAAGAGTCCAAAGAGAAAAATAAAACTGATCTAAAAATTGAAGTACAAAATTCACGTAATAAAATGTGTACAACTGAAATAGGGAGTTACAATCCTACCCACCTTACAAAAAAATTTCGTCCTCGAAATTTATTCAGGCGAGATATAGGATAGAAAAGAAAGACACCTACTCGAAGATATGGGGGTACTTCTTTGGATTTCTTCCTCGAGCTCCCATGTCGACTCACCTGGCGAGTGAGGATTCCAAGAGACTTGTACAAGCTTGATGACTTTATTCTTAAGCACTTTCTCACGTCTGTCCAAGATAGAAATTGGTTGAGCTTCACATGATAAGTCTGGACGTACAGATAACTCGGAGTAGTCGACGATATGGTTGACATCTCTGATATACTTCCTGAGTTAGGAAACATGGAATATGTCATGAACTCCTGATAACACCGGTGGTAGCGCGAGCCTGTAAGCGACCTTGCCTACTCGTTCCACAATATTGAATGGCCCGATGAATCGGGGACTAAGCTTGCCTCCGCCTCCGAAACGGATGATGCCCGTTGATGGTGATACTTTAAAGAACACATGATCACCTGCCTCAAACTCCAAGGGTCTGCGGTGAGTGTCCGCCCATTTCCTCTGCCTGTCTTGAGCTGCCCTCAGGTATTTCCTGATCCGAGACACTGCGTCCACTGACTTCGTAATTAACTCTAGGCTTAAAAGTTTCCTCTCGCCGATGTCATTCCAACAGATTGGTGATCTACACTTACGACCGTAAAGTGCCTTGAATGGTGCCGCCTTGAGGCTTGCCTTGTAACTGTTATTGTACGAGAATTCAACCAAGTGCAGATGATCTTCCAAATTGAAGAACACAAGACCTCAACATGTCTTTCAGAGTCTGAATCGTCCTTTCAGACTGTCCATCCGTCTGAGGGTGGAATGCTGTACTATAATTCAACATGCTTCCCAGACTTCTCTGAAGACTCCCAGAATTGGGACCTGAACCTCGTATCTCTATCCGACACAATACTGACGGGAACTCCATGCAACCGTACAATCTCCTGTATGTACTTCTCGGCCAGATTTTCTGTGGACTGACGCACTCTGAAAGGTATGAAGTGGGCGCTCTTCGTCAAACGATCTACGATCACCCAAATGGCATTATGACCCTTGGGACTCCTCGGAAGTGCCGTCACGAAGTCCATGGTGATATTCTCCCATTTTCACTCCGGGATTCGAAGAGGCTGCAACAGTCCAGTGGTGATTCCGTCCAGTGGATGAATGGAATAGGGTGAATGGTGGGCTTCTGCGAGCAATGCTTGTCTGACTTCTCCCTTAGGTACACACAATCGTGCTTCGAAGCGAAGTGATCCATCTGCATGAATAATCAACTCGGTTCTCAAGCCTGCCCTACTTGACCTCTGAACTTCTGTAATTGCTCATCACTTGCCTGAGCTTCGTTGATCTGCTCCACCAACGAAGACTGCAACTGTAACATCATAAATTTTTGTGTTGAACCTGGCAAAATCACTTTCAAGTTCAGTCTCCTCATTTCTTCTAATAATATCTTCTGCTCAGTGAGAAACATAGCTGCTGGTCTCCTACTCAGGGCGTCTGGTACCGTGTTCACTTTACCCGGGTGATACTGTAGGTTGATGTCATAGTCTGCCATGAATTCCAGCCATCTCCTCTGCCTCATGTTTAACTCCTGCGTGAATACATACTTGAGACTCTTATGGTCAGTGAAGATTTCAACTCTATCACCGAGCAAGTAGTGCCTCCATAGCTTCAAAGCAAAATTCACAGATGTGAGCTCAGATCATGAGTAGGGTAGTTCTGCTCGTGAGGCCTCAATTGTCTGGATGCGTAAGCAACAACTTTGCCTTGCTGCATCAGTACCGTTCCCAAGCCTTTACCAGATGCATCACAATAAATCACGAATCCTCCTGAACCATCTGGTGCAGTTAACACAGGTGCTGATGTCAGTCGATCTTTCAACTCCTCGAAGGCCTGACCACATGCATCATCCCATACGAACTTCTGATCCTTCCTCGTCAGTTTTGTCAGTGGTCCAGCAATCCTTGAGATGTCCTGAACAAACTTCCGATAATAGTCTGCTAGTCCGAGAAAACTACGAACTTCAGACACCGACTTGGGTACTGGCCACTCCTTGACAGCAACAACTTTCTCTGGGTCTACTGAAACTCCAGCTCCTGAGATGATGTGGCCCAAAAATGCAACATGATCCAGCCAGAACTCGCATTTACTTAGCTTCCCAAAAAGGTGATTCTCCCTCAACGTCTGTAGAGCGATCCTCAGATGCTTAGCGTGCTCTTCCTTGTTCCGAGAATACACCAGGATGTCATCGATGAATACTACTACGAACTTGTCCAAAAATGGTGAAAACACCGTGTTCATCAGACCCATGAAAACAGCCGGTGCATTGGTAATTCCGAATGGCATTACAAGGAATTCATAATGACCATATCGGGTTCGAAACGCGGTCTTCTCAATATCCTCGGTCTTCACCCTAACTTGATGGTATCCCGAACGAAGATCCAACTTTGAGAAAATAAAAGCACCTCCAAGTTGATTAAATAGGTCGTCAATCCTTGGTAGTGGGTACCGGTTCTTCACAGCCACACTTGATATCCACACTTGGAAGTAACTCCTTGTTCCAGTTGTACGTATTTTATTACGTGAATTTTTGTACTTCAATTTTTAGATCAGTTTTATTTTTCTCTTTGGACTCTTTATCTAGAGCCAGAATATTTTTCTGATCAATTTCATAATTTTGTGATTCGATCGGAGTCTAAATACAAATTTCGACCCTGATTAATCATAATCCTAATCCTAATTCTTAATCCAACAGCTAACCTAACTCACCTTATTTTCTTCCTCCCTACGCTTCTTTTTCTTCCTTCCTACTTCTCCATTTTTGCATACAACCAATCTCTCCATCTCATTTTTTTCCTACTCTACTCTGCCTCCACCACCCTATTACTCATAATCCTCTCTAATCCGTCAACCCCCTCTTCTGTCTTCTTTTACATTTTTCTACATCCAACCACATTTTTCCCAATCCTCCTACTCCTAATCCTACTCATTTTTCCACAGCCAACCACATTTTTCTACACCTCCTTCTAACCTATACTATATATTATATTATATATATAATATACACTATGCATACATGCTATAATATACACCATGCATGCATTAGCATGCTGTCTATCTCACTTTCTTCTATATATATACACACACACAAAACTCATCTCTACGTCTCTTCTTCTCTTCCTCTGCCTTCTTCAAACCGAGATACTCATCTCTACGTTCTAAACCCGTAGATTCTAAACCAAATTGTCCATCTACAACCTACGGGTTTAGAACCAGGGGGTAAATCAGTAAGATACCAAGTGTGGTTTTCTATAATAGATTTAAGCTCACTATCTATAACTTCCTTCCAAAAAGGAGCATCAGTTCTAGACATAGCATCAACATAAGTAGATGGCTCACTTTCTATAAGGTACACAAAATAATCTTCACCAAAGTCTTTCTCAACTCTACCTTCTCTTACTTCTCCTAATTTCAGGTTCAGACTCAGGTTAAAAAGTTAAGGAAGTTCCGATTTCGGATGTGAAAGGAATGCCAAGAGAAGAGCTAGGATAATGATTTGCTGGTTAACTAGGGATCCTAGTTTTGTAAGGAAAGGTATCCTCAAAATATGTAGCATCCCTAGATTCTATAATAGAATTAATAGCGATCTCACTAATGTCAGAATGGATAACTAGATTTCTGTTGGCATTACTATCTTTAGCATATCCAATAAATACGATATCTACAGTTTTGGATCCTAATTTCCTCTTCTTAAGTCCGGGAATACCTACTTTTGCTAAACAACCCCAAACTCTAAGATGATTAGTGTTAGGAGGCCTATTTTTTCAATATTCATAAAGAGTCTTATTGGTTGTCTTATGGGGAATCCTATTCAAAATACAATACGTAGTCATAATGGCTTCACCCCATAAATTACCAGGAGCACCAGAACAAACAAGCATAGAATTCACCATGTCCATCAATGTTCAATTCTTCCTTTCAGCAGTGCCATTTGATTGAGGAGTGTAGGGAGCTGTCACCTCGTGAATGATCCCATGTTCTTGACATACTCGAGTTACTTCATTTGAAGTATATCACCTCATCGGTTAGATCTAAGAATCTTTATCTTCTTTTCAAGTTGATTTTCAACTTCTGCTTTATAAATCTTGAAGTGTTCAAACACTTCATCTTTAGTCTTAAGCAAATAAATATAGCAATATCTAGAATAATCATTAATGAATGTACCAAAATATCTTCTACCACCTATAGTGAGATTTCTATTCAAATCACAAACATCACTATGCACAAGCTCAAGTGGATCTGAGTCTCTAATGATGTTAGAAATGATTTTCTAGTGTGTTTACATTGAACACATATTTCACATTTACTATTTTTGTTCAAGTCAGACTTAGGCAATAAACTAGCGTGTATCATTCGTTTAATAGAACCTAAGTTTACATGACCAAGTCTACCATGCCATAAATACGAATCATTTTCAACATTCAAAATAGTAGGACGGAAATTTTCACTAATAATATTAAGGGTTACACTACGCTTAAATAATCCATCACACATGAAACCGTTTCCCACAAAAAGATCATTTTTAGAGTTTACAAATTTATTGGATTAAAAAACAATCTTATATTCAACACTAAGCAAAATAGATCCAGTTATTAGATTTCTCCTAATGGTGGGAACACACAACACATTAAGAAGAGTCAACGTCTTTTCGGATGTCATTACAAGATCCATTCGTCCTTTCCCTACACACGTGTTGCAGAGTCGTCCCCTAGAATCACATATCCTCCGCTCTATTCTTGGTAATTAGAAAAGCATAAGCGATCAAAACAAATATGTACATTTGCTCCAGTATCTAACCACCATTCATTAGAGTAAAGTGAGAGATTAATTTCAGGAATATAATTTACCAGCCTAAAGGTAGAATCTGAGTTCCTTGCCTCAATCATGTTGACTTGAGGATTGGAAGCACTCTGGCCCTTGGGAGGTCCTCTAACTAGCATTGGTATCGGGTCGGGTCGTTTACTACCCGGACCCGGACCGGGTCCCCTACGGGTCCAAAAATTGGACCCGGACCCGTGAGGACCGGGTCCGGTTCCGGGTCCGGGTCCTATTAAAATATTCCTACCCGTTCGGGTAGGAATGGGAATATGAGCAGCGAGCGGAAGCGGCGAGTGAAGTATTTAGAATAGAGGATAGAAGAAAAAAGCATGAGTTTTGAGTTTGGAAAAGAAAAATTTAGAATTGAGGATGAAGGAGGAGAGGGATGAGGATAGAATATTTAATTTGATGTTGATTTTTTGATTTTTTTTTTAATGGGTCCGGGTCCGGGTCCGGGTCCGGGTTGGGTCTCTTTTGAGCGGACTCGGACTCAAAAGTACAACGGGTCCTATTTTAGGACCCGAACCCGGACCCAAATAGGCCGGGTCGGTTCCGGTCCTAGGCCGGGTCGATTCCGATCCAATGCCGGGTCCAGGTCGGGTCGGATCCGGGTTTCGTGTAATTATACCAATGCTACCTCTAACAGGTTCGGTCTTCTTGAAGTAGCACTCCATGGCAAAGTGATTGGTTCTCCCACATGCATAGCAAAATTTCTTTTGGAATTTGGGCCCGTTAGAGGGTTTTGGATTTCTACCTTGGTTATGGAAATGGTTGTTCCTAAATTTTTTCTTGACATTCTTCTTGAACTTGGGTTTGAATGGCTTTTTGGCTTGGCTGTTGGGATTCTCGGTTAAGCTGACTCTAGAGTTGGGTTCTACTATGTCTTTTTGTCTATGTCTATCTTCATCCCTCACTCTAACTATGGCTTCTTGAAATGTAAGGTCAAATTGTTGGATATTTATTTTAAAATAAAAAATCAATTTTAAATAAGCCCATATGGGGCTGTTAGAAAACCAATTAATTGGCCCTTAAGAACAAGTCAAAACTAGTCTCTTTAATTTGTAACTAATTGGCTCTTAAGAACAAGTAAAAAACTAATCCCTTTGATTTGTAACTAATTTGATCTTGATAACAAGTCTAAAACTAATCCCTTGATTCCGGCCCTATTTGGCCTATAAATAGTTTTGTTTTTTTTTGAAGTTTGAAACAAGCAATTTTGCTACTCTACATTTGCTACTCATTCCCTTATATTTTAAAAAGTTTATGTATTTCAAGTATTGTTTATTTGTGCCCGTTTTTATTGAGCATCCTAAGGAATAAGTTGGGTCAAACATCTTCTTCATTTGTTGGTGGCAAAAGAAGACTACGGTTGTGATTGGAGGGTTGTACCTCTAGGGAGTGCCTTGCCAAGTAAGCTCGCACGTTTAGGTGGTAATAATTTCTTAGGGCAGTGAATACATGCCTTACATTCGACAAGCCAATTTCTAAACTTTTAAATTCAATTATTTTATTTTAATTTAATTGCTTAATTTCAAACTATTGTATAATAGATCTAACAATCTTAGGAATTATTGCTTTGTTAGATCTTTGCACATAGGGCTGCAAACGAATCGAGCTATTCGCGAGCTATTCGGCTCGAGCTCGGTCAACGCTCGGCTCGAACCGAGCTCGAGCCGCAAAACTGAGCTTGTTTCCTTAACGAGCCGAGCTCGAGTTTGGTTTTTTTTTATTTTTTAGGCTAAGCTCCGAGCTATTCGGCTCGAATACGGTCAAAGCTCGGCTCGAACCGAGCTTGAGCTCAAGACTGAGTTCGTTTCCTTAACGAGCCGAACTCGAGCCTTAAGGTATTCGGCTCGGCTCGGCTCGATTGCAGCCCTATCTGCACATAGTAGTTCTGCATTTCCAGTTATTTTCAGATTATTTGTTTTACTTTACTAGATCTTGGTATAATAGTTAAGTCACTCATCATTAATTTCTTCCAGCGTTTACAATTTTTTGATTTTTGATTAAACAGTAACCTTTAACATGTTTAGGTTGCTCATGGTTTAATAGATCAGTAGCCTTAATCTATATACCTATAACAAATCAACAATCTCTTTACATGCTTTGTTCCGTTCGTTTACTCTCCATTTGACCATATAAACATAGCCTTGCTTGATCACCTTTATCTAGTTGTGTATAGTAACTCTAGTATTTTAATACTTTCCATATTATGAGCTCACTCAAGTATTGAACAATAAGTCTATTGTTAAGATACATGGTTTAGTCCTATAATGCTCCTTAGATTGTGAGGTCTATTATAGAATAGTTTAAAATTAAGCAATTAACTTAAGATAAAATAATTGAATTTAAAAGTTTAGAAATTGGCCTTGTCGAATTGTCGCCCAAACATGCAAGCTTACTTGGCAAGACACTCCCTAGTGGTACAACCCTCCAATCGTAGTCGTAGTCTTCTTTTGAACAAATGAAGATGATGTTTGACTTAACTTACTCCTTAGGATGCTCAACAAAAATGGGCACAAATAAACAATACTTGAAATACATCAACTTTTTAGAGTATAGGAGAATGAGAGTAGGAAATGTAGAGTAGCAAAATTGTTTGTGTCAAACTCTCCCCCCAAAAAACGAACTATTTATAGGCCAAATATGGTCGGAATTATGGGATTAGTTTTTAACTTGTTCTAAAGATCCAATTAGTTACAAATCAAAGGGATTAGTTTTTTATTTGTTCTTAAGAGCCAATTAGTTACAAATCAAAGGAATTACTTTTGACTTGTTCTTAAGGGCCAATTAATTGGTTTTCTAACGGGCCCTGATGGGCTTATTTAAAATTGGTTTTTTATTTAAATATAAATATCCAACAGATAGTGCCCAAATTCTACGTTAGGATCAGTGGTTGTATTTTCGGGATTGGTGCACCATAAGATGACACTTAAATAAAAGCGTTCCTGATGGTTGTGAATGAGTTTAAGGCTAAATTTTAGCTGCTTCATGAGAATGAGGGCGACTGCGCATGGCCTATTAACGTGCGTACCCGCATGGAAATAAGTATTTATCACTTATTGTATGTGCGAATTGTGTGGCTACCAGACCACTATTAACCTGCATAGTTCAAGGTTAGTCGACTTAAATTTATGTACAATTTGTTCGAAAACTTGTCTCTTATTTTAGTTTGTTTTGTTTTGTTATTTATGTTCAAGTTTTTTTTTTTAATTTTATCTTTTGGGGGAGATTGTTCGACATTTGAAAAAAATATTTTTAAAAAAATTATTTTTCAGAACATGTTACCATGTTTTGAAATTGCAAGGTGCTCAATTGACCACATTAGCGTTTACCTGTGTGCCTGTATCTCTAGCTTGCATGCAGCATGCAGACTTGCTACACACATAAACTATACTTATTATGTAAACCTTTAAGATCTGGCCTTCAATGATATTGGACACCCTACAAATCGACATACTTCTATTTCATGTATTAGTAGGCATTCTTAGTAGTAGAATTCGAACAAAATCAGGTTAATTTGTGTCTACTTGCACAGTTCATGATACTAATCATACTATGGTATATAGAGTTGTTCCATGTTGGTTTCTTGAAGGTTCCGTACGTCAACCTATCCATAATGCATCTAGTTATTATTGATCTAGATGCGTCTAGTTATTATTGATCTAGAAAGTCTACTAGACGCATTATGGATAGGTTGATTTACGAAACCTTCAAGAAACCAACATGGAACTACCATTTGAAATGTGTCTAGTAAAGAATTGATCTGGATAGTTGATTTTCTAGCATTTGAAACTAGAGAGAAGAACCAAAATGTAAAGACACCTGAGTTTTTTTTCATTTTTAATTCAGATATTTATTGTCAGCAGATTACTTGTCGTTTGAGTGTTCATTGGCACCAAAAGCCTCGATGGAAAGGCCAACACTGGTGTAATTTTATACTTGAATGAGTACTTGATGGTGTTGCCTCTGATGGTTATGATGGTTATCAGAAGAGATACTCAAGATGTACATTAGGATTTGATATGATCTTCTATTTTTACGGTACATTTCTTAGGACATATATTACTGTGAACGTCCCTGTCACTAAGCTAAAACTTCGAAGTTGTAGAAGAGTTGAGGAAAATTGCACAAGTATTTTTACATGCCCCCTCAGGTCGAAAGCCCATTTTTTTATGGGCTAAAGAAACGAGATAGATGCCCAACAAATTGTGGGCCGAGACTTGGATTATACGCAACAGTATATTTTTTTTAAATCCGCATTTAAATTGCATAGCCGGTTAGATTCGAAAACCTGGGTTCCTCTAATACCATGTGAAAGTCTCTTCCACTAAGCTAAAATTTCGAAGTTGTAGAAGGGTTGAGGAAAATTGCACTTGTATTCTAACTGTTACTGTTACAATGTATTTGCAAGATTTTTCTACGATCTATATATAATGGTCATATATTTAGGCATGACTTGATTTTTGAAACTTGAAAAAAAAAAAGAAAAAAAAAACCAACTCCTGGTATTTCCCCTTATTTTCTCTCTTTTCAAATCTTGTTTGACTTCCTTCCTTATTAGGCTAACCTTAATCCTAAGTTTTGGATTTAGCCCTATTAGGCTCATTCACATTTGATACATGGGATTGACAATTTATAACACTCAGTCATAAGATTAGGAAAAGAAAGTATACCTACCTTTTGGACTTGAAAACCAGAGAATGCGATCTAGAACTTTATTTATTTATTTATTTTTGTGTAAAAGACTGAAGCTTGTTTACAAATAGAAGATGTATTCCTTATTTGATTATACAGTGTAAACTCATAAGAACGGATTATTGTTTCCATTGCATGGCTAAATTTAGAGATGCCCATTGCATGGCTAAATTTAGAGATGTTGGTTATAGGAGCGTATGTAGAAGATGAACCGCAGTATACCGTTTCTATTTGTAGGAGCAGTTAAGTGTAACTTCAGATTTGACCCAGAAAGATTCTCTCAGTTGCCTGCTGCTTTCAACCTTCTGTGACTCGGGCTGCGTACACCAATTCCTATGTGTTATTGCGATGAGTGATAAGACCAATTTTTTTTTTTTTGGAGAGCTTAAATTTTTTTAATGTAGTTTCAATTACTATCTGTTAATTATAGTGGTAACTGGTAAACTCCTGATTAGTGGATACAATACATTACTTGTACCTTTTTTCATCCATTTCTTCTCTCTCACACACCAACTTTGTTTTAAATATCAACTGTTATGGCCAGTCGGCTTTTATAATGGTTTCAACATTTTCAAAACAATATATTTTGGGCCCCATCTCCGTCAATATCTGTTAAATCGACTGATCCGATATTGGCTGATATTGATGAAATAACACTATTGGTAAAAGAAGAGAATTGGTTTGTATTAAAACCTGATTTGAACCCAAACCTTATTGAGCTGAAACCTGATCTACTTGCAACACAACCTGGCAAATCTTTGTAGGTTGCTAATATACTACAAAATCTTATAACCAGATATCAATAGTTAGAAGGATTTCTAAGCAATTAAAGATATAAAAATAGAATATTGTGAATGTAGATTAAATCAGGTTTCATTGATCATTGTAAATCACAAGTTGTCATTTTGTTAGGCTCATAGAATCTGTCCTTGATCAACTGTGCTTTAAAGTGATATAAGAAGGTACAATACTAGTTTCTTGATGTTCTTTAAGCTTCTGTCCTATAATCCACAAAATTGTGCATAACATTGCAATAAGTTTTCCCCATTTGCAACTGCATGGCACATAGCTAATCCTACAAAAGATTAAAAACTTATTTATATGATACAGGAGACAGGATATTCTGAATAATTTGTGATTTCATACTGTTTGGAATAATTTCTGTTTCAGGTCATCATCCGGACCTCCATCTGGTTGGTTGGAATAATTTGAAAATTGATATATGGACTCATTCAGCTGGTGAGTTTGTTTATTATGTTGCATTTTCAAAAATTCTACTTCCAGATGCACTAGAGCACATAACACTCACATTTAAATTTGACCATATTGAAAAGCTTCTCCTGATTTTTCCATATTTTATGATTTTTGTTTCCAGCAAACTCGTAACCTTTATGTATTGTTTTGAGGAAACCACAACAACGAAGCCTTCATCCCAGATTTTAGGTTTTGTCATATAAAACCATTTTTTCCCATTCGATGTCCATCTCTTTAACACTTCCATCTCCTCTTTAACACCTACCATATCCTTCTTATCTGCCTCAATTCAGCTCCATTTATGCCTGTTTCTAATCTTTCGCTCTGTCAACTACAATCCTATCACTCTTTTTAACTTGCACCATTATTTGGAATTTCACGTGTTAGCTTAGTTAGTGATTCCTAACATATAACCAAGTTTCATAAGCATTATCACATCCTTTTGTCCATTGATGGCTTCCAAATTTACCATCTTAATGTGGTTATTTGACACAGGAGGACTGACTGAAAACGATTTCATTCTGGCGGCAAAGATCAACTCTCTCAAAGTAGAACATCTTTTGAGGAAGAAAGCCTCTATTCAGTAATATCTGTATTTTCTTTCAGTACTTAATTTGCAGCAGTCTTGGATGAGTTAAGAATCAAAACCTACTTCATGTTTGATGCGATCATTGTATATGGTAGAGTTCTTGTTATGAGTTCGTGTTATCTTGTTATCTTCCATAAGTTTAAAACTGTAAAACTTTGGATCTGATACTTTGATGTTTCCATCTGTTTAAGTTGAAATATTATATTTTATTTGATGAGCTGGTGAATGATGATATTGGCTATAAGGAGAACATGACTGACAATCTCCAATTTTATTGTGTTATTTATTTATTTTTAATTGAGAAATTGTTGTAGTCAGGAGGGTGTTGAACTCGGTAACTTTTTTTATTTTTTTATTTAAAAAAAATAAAAAATTTAAGTCCGGTTTAGACAATGCCAAAATATGAAATGTTGATTCTGTTTCTTACTCAAGTTGCTTTTTGAGCGGAATTATTTCTTGGTTCGGTTTGTAATTTTAGTCCGATTTTGAATGAGTTGCAAGAAATTTTGGAACGTGCTGTATGTAGATGGATGTTCTATTACTTGTTCAGCCAATATCGATAGTTACATAGTTAATGTAATCATTTCAGACTATTATCAATAACCGTGATGTTCGATTGATACATAGTTATTTGTATTTATATTTTCAATGATGATGATTATCATGTTCAAATCCGTACAGTATTTGTAGTCTCTTATTCATCAACTACATTAAAATTTCCTGCACGAAACTCATGTACAGCACCATTGACCTCAATGGAACCACAGCCAGGAACCTTCTCCATACTGCTACTTCTCATTAGTCTGCGAGCTTTAAGAAAATCATTCCATTTCTCTCCGATTGAATACAGATTGGACAACGCTAAGCCACATAGCATCGAGCATTGGTAGGATCGAGCTCAAGTACACATTTTCGCAGCATACTCACCCATCTCTACATCACCAACCCTACTCGAAGCGACGAAAGCCTCAAGCAAAGCACCCCACATGGCAACACTGAACTCCATTTCAGAATTTGCACCAATTAGCTCTGTTGCTTCATATAAAAAGTTGGGCCCTGCAAAGATCGGCTATGCATCCAAAATGCTCGGCCTTGGGTGTTATTCCATGAACCTCTCGCATAATGTTAAAGATCCTTGGCCCTTCTTTGACTAATCAAGAGTGCCGACAAGCACTCAAAACACACAAGAAGGTGACCTCATTATCTATCAAAAGAGCTTCTAGCAATCAGAAGAAGAGTCGTAAAGCATCTCTGCCTTTGCCATGGATGCCAAGATTTGAAACCATCGAATTCCATGCACTAATGTCTTTCTTGTCTATATCTCGCCACATTTTGCTTACATATCTAATAACGCTGTTCCCAATACCGCACCCAGTTTAATACTTGATCTATCAATGTGTAAATGAATCCACTTCCCTTGTTCTAGCGCAAAGAGTTGAGAACAAGAAAGTGCTCACTAGAGTGAAATTATTAGGTACAATCTCCAATGCGAGTATCTCCTTGAAGATCACCAAAACCTCTTTTGAATCTCCATTTACACGGAGATTCAAAAGAGGCCACGGATGAGGAGGTTGAGTTTTAGGAGTTGGGTGAATTCGGAGGAATGTAATGGCGACGAAGTTTTAAGAGGGAGAAATTTGAATTTGGAGGGAGAGAGGGAGAGAGTAGGGTTGACATTCGGGTCGACCAGGCCGGATCGGGTCGAACTCGCCCGGGTTAAAGCCATACTTGGGCGGGTTCGAGCCGGGTTCCTTATTGGAAACTTCGACCCAGTCGACCTGTGAACCCATTAGGGTTGAACACGTTTCGGGTCGGACTGGGTCGCGGGTTAGCCCGTTTGATTTTTATTTATTTATACAACTTCACTATAAAAAAATTTACAACAAGTATAAGTGTATAAAAGCGCAAAAAAGCATATTTTATTGATTATTCATTTCAACTAAGTGTATAAGAGCGCAAAAAAGCATATATTATTGATTATTCATTTCAACTACTATGAATTGCCCCCCCCCCCCCCCCCCCCCCCCCCCCCCCCCCCCCACACACACACACACACACACACACATTTAACCTAAAAAAATAAATAAATAAAAATTGTACAACAAGTATAAGAGATTAAGAATTAAACAAAATTCTATATATTATTCATTTTAACTTATATGAAATTTGTACAACTTTTTTACATACAAATACTGTTAAAAAAATATACAAATTTCTTCAATTAAATGTTTAAGAAGATAATCTAGAGCTCGAGATAGCTTAGAGTTAGATTGAAAAGATGGCATTGGACTACTGTCGTGCACCTCTACTTAACCTAAACCTAAGATCTCATCGCCCTAAATTCCCTAATCATGTTGTTGGACTTCAAGGGAGTTGCTTCCACTTGTTGATGTAGATGCCGCTTTTCCTTGAGTCTTGTCTTGAGCATTCATCCAATCTTCAGTGCACACGAGCATCTCCAACGAATCCGGCTTCAAGCGGCTCCTGTAATCTATTAAAACTCTGCCACTTGTAAAAAAAACACTTTTGGAAGCAACTGTGGAGACAGGAGGAGTTAGTATATCTCTAGCCATATGTGAAAAAGATTTTCATGTTCTTTCCACTATTATAGCACTTCAATCTTAGTACTAGAACTTTCACTATCTTGTTGATTATTCAATTTAATTCATTAGGTGCATTAGTTCTAGGTTTTTTTGATTGAATACGAGCAAGTAAATTAGCAGTGATATCTTCTAATGTACTTTTACCCTTACCTCTAGAAGTCGAAGAAGAAGAAGAAGAAGTAACTATACTAGTTGTACTACTAGATGCAAAAATTCCATCATAATAATCATACAAGTTATTCAATATCGATTCAAAGTTAACTAAAAATTCATTACAATCATATTCGGAATCATCTCCAAGTAAAGTAAAAAACATTTCAATCAAACTTTTCGTATCCGTTAATTTGATATGAGGATCCATAAGAGTAGCAATACAATACAATATAGGAGGAGGATTAAAATACTTCAAAAAATTTGTATAAGCGGGAACAACAATATGACTAATGTATTATCATTTCTTGAAATGTTTGCATCATAATAATGATTGAAATTAAAATACTACTAGAAGTAGAATCATAAGTTGTTAAAAACTTCAAAGTTGCGGTTTTAAAATGTTCCGAAAATCGTAATAAAGATTTGGAAAAATACCATGATTGGGGAGTCATTTGAAAATTTTTCATGTTTTTTGCAAGACAAAAAATGTTTATAATATCTTTGTATTGAGTAACAACATTTAGTAAATCGAAAGTAGAGTTCCATCGGTGTATAGCATCTTTAGAAAATTTTCTAAAATGTATTCCCCTAACTTTACACAATCCTTTAAATTCTTGAAGTATAGGACCACTCAAAGTAATAAAATGTACACAATTTCTAATTGCAACTCTATATGAATTGGCTACTTTTAATGCATCTTGTACACACAAATTTAAAATATGACGCATACATCTAACATGAAAATTTTCATTACATGAAGGAGCTAATTGTATTTTTAATGTACTAATCAAAACATTTTTTTTGATGAATCGGATAGAGCCAAACGGCTCCAGCCATCAAAAATATATATTAATCAATAAAACAGTTAATAAACAATACAAATAGTCACTGGTTTTACAAGATGTAAAACAGAAATAAGCGAGAAAGAAAGAAATACAATAAGCAAACTACAAGGAAATACAATGATAGACTCAACATCAGCAACACAGAGTGAGGACCCGTAGCACGATGCACCACGCCGTTACCCGAGAGCGGGGCAAACGACCCGGAAAAGCGAGCGACGAGGAGGATACAAGAGCCAGATCGTCGAGATCGAGTGAGGAGGGGCTCCAAAGCGACCGATCCAAGACCATGGAGGATAAAAACTCCTCCCATGACGGCAAACAACTCTATAAGAGTCTAGAGGGACTCTAGCAGCGCAACGGAAGTATAGCCCTGCCATCAACTGAAAAGCTAACGATAAGGCAAGACTCACCAGTGCCCTAGCTAAAGAACAGACACGGAGGCTGCTTTCTTCGCAAGGAGCCGAGCACTCACTCGGATCTTCGAATGGTCAAAAACTTTCTTGTTGTAGCCTCGCTTGACGGGGGGAGGTGCTACCCTCACAGAAGGGGATGACAACGCTGCAAGATCCGAAGATGAAGTGCCTACTGAGATAGGGCACGAAGGGGAACCAAGACTGTTGGGGGCAATCGAAGAGGCAGGAAGAATGGTCTTGGAGTAGCCGGCCCCACGGGGAGAAGGAGCATGAAGACTAAAAGGATGCTTAAGTTGTAGGGAGAGCACGAATAGTTTGAACGCCCTCAGAATCTGATAAAGCCATGACTGGACCCCTAGAAGTTGATACCAAGAGAATAAGCATCCAGGAAAATGAAAATATACCGCAGAAAGTGTGGGAACAGAGATCTTCAAAACACAGGGATAGTCATAAGATAAAGAAGGGGCTTTAAGATAAATTGCAGCTCTTTCAGCAAGCAATAGGGGATCCGAAATGCGGGAGTGCAAAGCTAGCTCCCTCGCACCACTGGAGCAATAAGATGTAAAACAGTCTGGATTTTTACCCAAAATCCAGTTCAAAGACGGAGCCGCTGAGAAAGGGCGGAGACGATCCTTGTAATTGCCCCGGCGAGGGAGGGAGACAAGGTTCGTAATAACTTTACGATCCTTAAAAAGGAAAGCAATGTTAGGCCGATGAAGCGCAACAATAGGTGTGCGAAGAGGAGAAAAAGATGTTGAGTAAGACGTCGCTGACAGAGGATCGACAACTGAGGAGTCGAGGACCTTGCTCTTAGCCATACTGAGCTTACTAACCAAGCTAAACCGAAGCTTGCGCTTTAAGAGAGGGTAATTAAGAAAGGTGAGGAGCTTGGCCGGTAAGGGATGACCTCTGGGAAAGCCAAGAAGTTTTTGAAGTGAGAAGCATCGATTACGAGAATGCCCGATCTTATCGCAGAATAAGCACCTCGTTTTATTCGTACATTCACGCTTAATATGTCCCGGAAGGAGACACCTGAAACAGACCCGATGAGAATCGGGCCTACGATGCGAATGGGAATTAGAGAAGGTGGGAGAACCCTGCGAGGGGTAGATGAAATTTAGAGGAGAAGAGGATAAGTCGCGCAGCAAATCCTGATCCGAAGCAGAACAGGAAGAGCTCGTTACAGCCTTGATACGATTCATGGAAGAATCCTTCCAAGAGTGGAGCAAGCCAAAGCTCCAACAAGGGAGAGATGATGAATAAAGAAAACCCTAGCAGAATTGAAACCAAAGATAGCAATGTTACCAATGATACAGCTCAAACAGAGCTCGAACAATGCTAATTAAAACCAATGATACAACCAAACCGTGCTTCCCAAAGAAGAGAAACCGCACCCCCAAACGGGGGAAATAGGAAGGAAGAATTAGAGAGAAAGAGAGAAATGACAGCGTGACCGAGCTAGGAGAAGCTCTCAGTCAGTACACCAATAGGAGCTGCAATAGCCACAAGCGAAAATGATCCCCAGGGAAAGGGAATCACAATGCCAGAGCGACTAAACAGACCAAACAAGAGTGATCACAGTTAAGGGAACCAACTCAGCACACAGATGAAGTAGCAAGGAGAAAGTAAAGCACCAAGTAAAGCACCAAAACCCAACAATCCGATAGAACCCAATAAGATGAATTATGCTGATCTACCGCAAAAGGATTAAACAAACTAAAACTTACAGTGAGTGGTTGAGAGAGGATGCCGGAAGTCAAAGAACACACCAGGAAACTATCTGATACAGGCGAGAAGATGGAATGGAGCACTGAAACCAAGGAAAGCTGCTGGGGGGGGACACTAGCGAGAAGATGGAGAGGAAGACACCGGAGGGAAGCTGCAGAGAACGCGCCACCACGGGGGGAGCTGCTCGATGAACTGAAGAAGGGAAAGGAGAACGGCAACAGCGACGCGGGGCCGTCCTGGAGGCGGAAGGAAGCTCAGCAAAAACAACCGAAGGGGCGAGGACGGATCGCCAAGAAAAAGGAATATAGGGGAAAAGGGGATATAGGTTTGGAGAAAAAGGAGAGCTGAACACAATTAATGAAGGGAGTAGGGTGGTTGGAGTTGAGGAAGGGCCGGATCTGACGATGGAAGGCTGGAGAAGGCAGCCGGAAAGAAACGGATTCAAAATCTCCTTTCACTTAGATACAAGTATATTACTAATCAAAACATTGTTATTAATACATTATCAAAACCAATAGTAACATTTTTATCACGAATACGATATAAATTACAAACTTTTAAAATACAAGTTGCAATAGCTAGTCCACTATGGGGATACGTGTAACACCCGGTATATATATATATATATATATATATATATATATATATATATATATAGTATAATAAATAAAGAAAGAAAGAATGGATGGTAGGTGACGTGGAGAAGGAATGGAAAGAAGGGAGTGTGTGAGATGGGTTGACCGGTTGACCATATATAAATAAAATAAATAAAGAAAGAAGGGATGGTTGGTAGGTAACGTGGATGAAGAAGAAAGAAGGAAAATGGGGTTGGTATTAATGTGTGGCCTATAGGATGATCCTATGAGAATTATTAGTGTGATGGGCCTATAAGATTTCCTATGGGGATTAGGAAAGAATGAATTAAATGATGAATGGAAAAGTGTGCTGGTTGGGATGGTTTGACCGGCTTTGACCGGGGGATTTAATCCCATATCGGATGGGTATAGGAGAAAGAAGGAATATATTAGGAAAAAGCCAAGGATGAAGGTGTACCCAAATGGTTAACTACCCTTTTGAGGCAGCCTGTGGTGGGCGTGGCTAGAGTTTTGTGTCCGTTCTTTCGCGTGTGCGCACGTATAACCACGTGCGCAGCTGAGCCGGGCTCGGGGCGTTACAATACGGCAAAGCCCTAAGTGAGATGATTCTCTTTTGAATCATCCAATCACTATCTATCCAATGATAAGTTAAGCTCATCATCGGAATATCGTTACAACCTTTCCAACAATCAGAAGTTAATGATACTCTACAACTTAAAGAATACAAGAGTGCAATTAAAGCGTCTCTCATTTCGTTGTAAAGTTTAAAATAATCAGACTTTAGTGTGTTTCTAGGAATTGTTCTAAAATGTAGATTTAGTGCATTTTGGTTGAAAAACTCTACATTCCTATTATCGGAAGAAAAAATGTAGCTCATCTTTAATAACTAGTCGGGCCATTTCCTGGCGAACAGGTTCAGGATCATAGGGTTGACTATCTATTTGTCCGGTCCTATGGTTGACTTTTTGTTGGCCTTGTTGGTCTTGTACTAAATTTTTGTGTACATTTAAAATGTATCGTTTAATTGTACATGTTCCCTCGCCCTTCTTCCATTTGTAACTCTTGTCACAATGTTTACAAATCTTATGTCCTGCACCCGGATTATTGTCATCGGGGATATAGTCATAAAATCTATGTCAATCACTTGTTTCTCCCCTAGTTTTTCTACTACTGGTGGGTTCGGTTTGTTGTGTTTGTATGTCAACATTATGCATTTCGTATTTTATTTTGTGTGTAGGGATATCGTGAGTTCCTACCATAAGATTATGTGTAAATTCAGGTTCAATTTGTGGGACTATTGAAGGCCGATGTGAAGTACCGGTGGAATCTTGTCCACTTTGACTACGGCCGCTACCTCGTGATCTAGACATGGAAATAGTGTATGTGAAAAAAAAGATTTCTAGTATTTTACTAGTATATGTGAAATAATAGAAAACAATCTAGGAGGTATATGTTAAAAAATAAAACCAAAAAAACAAAAGGAGGGTTGAGAGAGAAAAAAGCGAGAAACCAACAAACAAATACGATACAAAAAAATTAGAACTACAACAAAATTCAAGACAATACGAGGATTGTGAAATTTTGATACTGTACTTCGTGGATAATTGAATATAGAAAAGAGAGAGAAAATAAAAGTAGCGAGTAGTCGGTAATCCGGTAGTCGTTGAAACTTGAAAGAGAGAGAGAGAGAGAGAGCTTCTTTGTTGGAGGAGTTGAAGTAGACATAGTTGAGAGTTGAATCAACACAATTCAATACAATAGAAATTTTTTACTTCTATGTTGAAAACACTTGATTGAATTGAGATTTAATTGAGTACGTAGTAGTAGTAGAGAGAGTAAGATAGTAAGGTATGGAAATTTTTATATTGAATTAAGGGGGTATTTATGTTGATTCTTAGTTTTGATGACTACAACACAATGCAAAATTGTGCTACTTCTTATATAATGCAGGATGTATCATTGTCCATACTATGTATGATACACAAGTGCAAAAGTGCTCCACTGATGCTCTCAAAGAAAATTGATCAAGCTACAAAGGCTCAAGCTCTTACTCAAGACAAGACCCGTGCTTCAATGTATTATTAAATGTCTTGTAAAACAAATTGTAATCTTATTTTTATTGAGTCTTAGATTGATGTAAACAGCCTTGTCACACACACACACTCACACATCTTTATAATTGAGTATTTTTCAAAAAGATTAAAGGTCGAAACAGTTTGAATTAGATCAGCTGTTAAGTACCAGTCGACTGCCGTATGGCACCAGTCAACTATACCAGTACGAAACTATCTGAACTTTTTCAAACTCTGGCCAGTCGACTCATCATGGCAACCCAGTCGACTGTTCAAGTCGTTTCGACCGATTTCAAAATTTAAAACTTGTTTTTCGAATTCAAAAGTTTTATATCCGTTTTAAATCAGTTTTATTAACTGTTTTACAACGTCCTAGTGATTCCTCTCTATAAATAGAGCCTAGGAATCACCATTGAAAGGTTCCCAGGCATTTTGATAAAAAAGCTTAAGTTTTTGCTTTTGAAAGAGAACTAGTATCCAAACAAACACTCTAATAAATCTTCTAAGTCTTGGTTCTCTGAATCTTAGTCCAATATAACATTGATTTCGTTTTGGACTGATTTCAGAAGTGACCTATTAGCCACTATACAAAAATCACAATCACAAAACAAGGCTCTAGGTTGATTGTAACTCTCTTGTTGTTGTTCTTCCCTCTCGGGTTGTGAGAGTGGTCCTCTCGGTTGGAGAGTAAGGCTTTAGGTTGTAGAGTCAGGTTTTCACTCTTGGTTGAAGAGTGTGTTTGCTCTCTCTAGTGGTGAGAGAGGTCGACGGGTTGGACAAGGTTGTTGTCTAAACGCTGTAGGGTATTCTTGTATTTTTTCAAGAATAGTAGAAAATCTCAAGTGGGTTGCTTGGGGACTGGATGTAGGTCGGGAGGACCGAACCAGGATACATCATGTGTACTCTGTGGTTGTGTTTCTCTGAACTTGCATTTTCTTTACTTGCATTTAATTCTTATTCGAAAACTTGTTTGGACAATCGACTGCGTCTCCTCTTTAAGTCGACTAGTCAGACTGGTATAACATACTCTTCGAAAACTTGTCTAGCAAGTCGACTGTTTTTCACTATAAGTAGACTGATCAGACTTGTCTAAAATACTCTTCTAATCTGATGCCTCAGTCGACCTATTTCTCTTTTCAAGTCGACTGGACAAAAGAAAAAGTTAAATTTCGTTATAAATTTTTATACAACACTATTCACCCCCCCCCCCCCCCCTCTAGTGTTTCTTGCCTTGCCTACAGGATCCAACAATTTTTAGGGGGAAAAACAAAAAAAATCACAAAAAAAAAATCACAAAAAAAAAACCAGCCAACGGGTCTGCCGACCGTTCGACCCGTGCAGGTCAAACGGGTCCAAACCCGTGGGTCAACCTGCGGGTTGGCAGGCGAGTTTGACTTGGTCAACGGGCCGAGCAAGTTTGGTTTTCTACTTTTTCGACCCGGGTCGACCCGGGTATACCCACGAGTTCGACCCGGACCAGAACTGCATAGTTACAGGCCAGGTTCGTGTGGGCGGGTCGCAGGTCAACCCGGCCCGGTTGCCATCCCTAGGTGGAAGGGAGATGTAGAAAGAGGGAGTGACTGTGACACTGACATTGTTGCAACCTTGTAAGAATCTATTTTGGGCTCCTGAGAAGTGACTTTTGTTAGATATGTATCGTATCATAAGTGGCTGTTGTCGATAAGACTTAAAATTTATATACTTGGATTTTAGAAATAGAAATTTTGAGTTGTGCTTGTAGTCGTTGAAACCCAAAATTTGGTCGAACGGTGGATGATCATTTTTTCTTGAATCTCAGTCATTGATAATATATATAAAAAATTGAGTCCAACACATTTGTAAAATAAATAAATAAAATTGTACACATTTACGGGGAGAAGCATTAATGTGGTGGAGGTGGTATGAGTAGCAAGAGAAAGAGAAAATTGATTGGGAAATGCTTAAGCATGAGTTGATATTGCATTATGGGCCAACAGAGTTTGATGATCCTGAAGAGATCTTGTATAAATTGCAACAATTAGGTATGGTGGGTGAGTATCACAAAGAGTTTCTCAAATATAGTCAGTTGGCAAAAAGTATAGCTAAATCTTCACCGGTGAGTTGTTATATTCTGAGGTTAAAATCAGAATTGAGGAAGGAATTGAAGCTCAAACACCCAAGAACTGTGCTTGAAGCATACATAGAAGCTATTGCTAGGGAATCCATTGTTAATGATCAAAAGATATCTTGGAAGTTTGGTGGTCATGTTAAGAGTAATGTCATATTCTCAAAACCTATTGCAGGTGTTCCAGCTCCTGCTAGTAAATCAGTGGCACTCTCAAATCCTCAATCCTCAATCCTCAATCCTCAATCCTCAAATCCTAACTCATACCCTGCAAAGTTTAGAGATCCTTAATTCATGCAATACATGAAAGAATGAAGGGAAAAGGGTTTGTACTTCCATTGTGATGAAAAGTTTGTTAGGGGTCACAAATGTGTCAGTAAGTCTTTCATGCACATGATGGCAGAGCATAAGGGGAGTACCTTTATGCAAATTTTGGGAGCACTTAATGGTAATGAATCTAATGAAGATGATCACTTTGATGAGGATGAAGAGTTTGAACATCAAGAAGAAGAGTCAGCTCCAGCTATAGTGAAAAATACAAAATTTTAGGATTCCGCAACTATTTCTTTGAATACCCTTACTGGAAGCAATACCCCCCGAACCTTCAGAGTGCAGGGAACCATCAAAGCTACTCCTGTGTGTGCTCTTTTGGATACACACATAATTTCATTGATGCCCAACTTGTTAAAAAAAATCAATTGCCTATAAATAAATCCATGCAGTTGGAAGTAACAATAGCTGGTGGGAGGTTGTTGTACAGTCCAGGTTTATGTGAAGGGGTTCTTTTCTTATGTCAAGGAGTGCCCATCGTTGCTGATTTCTATGTGCTCTCTATGGATACGAGTCAGCTAGTGCTTGGGTCACAATGGATTGAAACATTGGGTGATGTTATTTGAAACACGAAGGAAAAGTGGATGCAGTTTCAATTAGGTGACAAACATAGAGAGCTACGGGGTATTTTGCCTAAGGAATGGGAATTATCTATTGCTAAATCTATGACTAAGTCATTGAGCTATATGAAGGGAGGCCTATTGCTTCAAATGGTTGGAAGTGTGCAGGTTAAGGCAGATACTCCACCCACTGAAAACCCAGGTATATTGGAATTTTTTCCCAAACTGCCTCACTTTTTGAAAGTTTTTTCCAAACTGCCCTACTTTTTTAAAAATTTTCAAACCATCCCACTCGATCTTTGAAAGACCGAGTTTAGTTAAAATTAACTCGGTTTTTCAAAAACCGAGTGTTAGTCTTGAATTTTTCGAATTCTAACACTCGGTCTTTGAAAAACCAAGTTATTTTCAACTAAACTCAATCTTTCAAAGACCGAGTATGTCATTTTGGTAAATACTTTCGAAAGTGGGTCAGTGTGGTAAATACTTTCAAAAGGTGGATTATTTTGGTAATAAGTTCCCTAACAACAGAACAAGTTTGTTTTCTGAAAGCTCAAAGAAACTACTCACACTGGTCAGGTCAATCAAGGCTTCTAGTTCAATTCCCTCCTCATCTGTCAATTTGTATTCTTAGTACTCACTACCTATATAACTTCCTCTCCTCTTCCACTCGCTCCTCTCCTACATCAACCAACCAATTCCATCATTACAATTCTCAGACCATGGCAGATTTAGAGCAAGCTGCGATCACCAATCAGACTACGATGACCAATAACAGCGTCAGCGTCACTGTTTCAATCACTGCACAAATAGCATACATGTCAATCTTCTTAACTGGTGTCTTGTTCATCCTCATACTCGTCTCTTATCTCCGTTCACGAGGCTATACACGCACCATTGCCTCCTCCCGCTCTCGTCGTCTCAACTTGGCCCAACCTCCTTCCTCTACTCTCCGTCGTGCTCTTGATCCTTCTATCCTCAATAAACTACCAATTACACTATTCCGGTCAGAAATATATGGAGATAACAATGACTACCTAGAATGCGCAGTTTGCCTCTGTGATCTCTCTGATGGTGAAAAGGTTCGGTTCCTCCCAAATGCAGCCATGGATTCCATGTTCAGTGCATTGATATGTGGTTTCATTCAAACAATACTTGCTCGCTTTGTCGTAACCTACTAACTGAAACTGGCCCTGAATCTGATATGGTAGCGTAATTATATAATACTTGTCTCTATCTTTAACACCATTGGTAGCGTAATTATATAATTTACAGTTTCATCAACAACAAAATTATATTCAACGGAATATAAGAAAAAAGGGGGGGAAAAAGGAAAAACTATTTGGGCTCATCTTTTTCTTGTGAATGTGTCACCATATTTACACCTCTGCTTACTCATATAGTTTGATTATCTCAGTTGTCTTTTCAACCATTTATTATAACAGATATGTTATCAACTTTAATCTTTATATTTGTTTCAAAAAATGCCATATTGCCTACTTTAAAGTAATTAAATGAAATGACAGTAAATGCAGTTTAAATCCACGTGTTTGAACACATAATATTTCAGTTGTATCCTACCATAAAAAAAGTTTAAATGTAGGTAAAAAGATTATTGCCTAAATTAGATATTTGATCATTTTATATTCATACAAGTATATTTCAACAACCATTAATTTGACAAAGTAGATTAAGTACATTATGTCACTTAATAATTGTTTTACAAAGTAGATGAAGTACATTACTTGGTTCTTATGCTTGAATTAAGTTTCACATTTTTTTATAGACTGATTCACTTATATATGATTTAATTACTTAATGAATTACATATAATTAGTATTTACATACATGATTATCATATTGTTTACAACTTGACAAAACTTTTAGGCATCTCTATTTGTCCATAAGATATGGGAAGAAATTGAAGGACATGCAGTCCATAGAGATGAAAAATGAAATAATACAGCATATTGTTTCCAACAACCTCCTTGACAAAACTTTTACGCATCTATATTTGTCCATGAGATATGAAAGAAATTATGCAGATTTGTTATTGATTTCGTGTCTAAATATGTAACGGCTTTGTATCATTCATTGACTGCTGGAATGGAAGAGAACCGATTACTTTGTCCATCTCTGTTTTACCTTAGATGATCATCACAGATGAAGTCTTTAACAAATTAAGCATAATGGATTCTCAAAAAGATGGTGTTGGACTAGTTACTTGTTTTGTGATTTTTTTTCGGTCTCTTAAATTTGATATAAAAACAAAACTGACAGTAGTAAACCTCACAAGTAAACCAGCAAACTTGTTACAAAAATGATCCACTTTTTGAAAGTATTTACCAAACTGACCCACTTCGAAAGTATTTACCAAAATGACACACTCGGTCTTTGAAAGACCGAGTTTAGTTAAAAATAACTCGGTTTTTCAAAGATCGAGTGTTAGAATTCGAAAAATTCAAGACTAACACTCGGTCTTTGAAAAACTGAGTTAGTTTTAACTAAACTCGGTCTTTCAAAGACCGAGTGGGATTGTTTGGGAATTAAAAAAAAATTGGGCAGTTTGGGAAAACTTTCAAAAAGTGGGGCAGTATGGGAAAAAATTCGGTATATTGAGTCTCTTGCAAAAATACCACATCTCTACTACTATAATGGGAGAAGGCCTTAGTGTAATTTGTCCATATCTCAACCCGTGCAATGCACGTTTAATTAAAATCTACATTATAAACCAATGAAATACGTACAGTACACGTTCAAATTTATTACCCTCTTCTTATTTCTCAAAAAAATCAAAAACCCTACCCTCTTCATCTCCCTATCTCTCAAAAAAAGTGAATGTCAGTCTATTATTTTACATGTTCCACACGTGCTTCTCTCATTATAATACAGTTATATAGATAAATAGAATATAAAAAATATTGTTCAGATGTGCAGTGCATGTGTATTTACTAGTTGTCTTTAAAGAAGATATAGGTCTTCCCCTTAAAAGATCTTGTGATCACTCTATTCATTCGATTCCTGGAGCCAAAGTAATCTCTCATAGACCCTATAACATCCTTGGCATAAAAAAAATGAGATTGAGAAGCTTGTTAAAGGCATGTTAGAATCATGTGTAATCAGAGACATCTATAGTGATTTCTCTTCACCA